>RJWM01013187.1:0-54278 GCA_004363535.1 Dasyprocta punctata | reverse complement strand
CTGTCTGACTTTCAGAAAAGATTATAGTCTTTTCCTGAAGATGGTTTTCTCATTATATTCAATGTATAAATAGAGACTGAACAATCCAGAAAACAACTGGAAACCAAGTAAGCTGGTGGGTGTTTCACTACCCATTCTGACGGTCCCTCCTCCAGATGGGGTAGAGGCATAATAACCTCTCTTTAATGGGGCTACCAAAGTTGAGCATATCTTCGTTTGCCTTTCCTAATGAAGCTTTGGTATCAAGTTCCAACAAGGAGGATGATAACTGTGGAAGAAAACACCACTGGAAGGGATGTGAGTGGCGAGAAACAGGAAGTTGCTTTCATCGTAATGCACATCAACATGGTCTGTGTACCTAGATTGCTAAGAAAGGTTTAAGTACAGAGAAATAGAAAATAAGTATTACCAAGGGCATCTACTGATATTTATTTTGTAAAAAGCATACAGACAAAATCAAGAATGATTAAAGCAAAAGTAGGCCAAGAGGGTGAAAATTTCATTAAGCAAATTATAATTTCAATACTTGTCAGTCTTATTCTGGACTCATCTTACGCAAATATCCATTAAGATGGTGTATAAATGGTGGGATCAAATGCTCGTTCCATGAGCAATGGCAGCTGACTCTGCTCACTTTCCTGCAAGAGGATGCCCTGATTCTATTTCAAAGCCTGGCTTTGTATCCCGCCTCATCAGCATTTGGCTTCCCTTTCTCTGATAACCCACTTGAGACTCCTCTGCTCTTTTATCTAATGACTCCCTTTTTGGCACAATTCTACTAGCCTTACAGGTCCATCCACAGCCTCCATAAGTACTGTTTAGTTTTGCTCCTAGCCTGACTCATTAGGAGCCAGGTGAGCTGAGTTCTTCACCTGGGGGATGGAAAAATAAACACGATAGAGTTTCAGATGTCAGCATGAAGACATGAAATCACCTTGTTTACTTTTGAAATCATCCGTTAAAGTTATCATACTATGATCTCAGTGAGCTCATATCTTATTTTGTTTCCTTCACTTTTATTTTTTTGGAATATTATTATCATTTAGCTTTAAAATGCTCTAATATCCTTGAGGTTAAGTTTATAGAAATTTATAAGGAATAATTTTCTGTAAATGCGAAAGATAAGAACATTCACGAATGAGCCTCAATTTTGAGATCTTTCTTTGTCTTTTGGATTTAAAAACCCTTTCATATATGAATTGCATCTAATTACTTGTTCTGCAAAGCACCTATAATGTATGTTTTAAGCTCTGAATTTAGAATGTATGTATTGGAAAGCAGAGAGAAGTAAGTTAAAATTACACGAAACACTTCCTTTTTAATAAATTTCATGTTTTTATTACCGAAGCGACCCACCACAGCAGATCATGGGAGAAGAAAAATTGCCCAACTGTGCAGACTAAAGACATCTAACACTTGTTATGGTAAGATGATACTGACCTCGATACACCATACCCATGTGCACCATCTTGTGTACTTCTTACATCCCAACTGGGTTCTTCTCCAATGTCTCTTCTTGGAGTTGCACCTGATTTTATTACTAGTTTCTGTATGAATTCACTGGGAAATGGGCTAATTTTTCTTTTGTTTCTTGGCCAGGAATCATTTGATTCTGAAAGTCTTGTGCGACAACATGGTAAACAACAGAGTGAAGGACACACACTATAATGGCAAAGAAAAGACTGCATAGAGTTGGTGACTGAGAAGATATATTTTAAGTGCCTTTTAAATAATAATAATAATAATAATAAAACATAATTTGTGATCTTAGGTGTGTTTTCTCATGAGCTCTAGATTGTCATGCTGTGTGTCTGCAAAATGGATCACAAAATCTCAAATCTAGCCCCATAAAGATTGTAAAATCAGCAGGGCTTGGGATATTCATTGCTATCTGTATTATCTCACAATTTTATTGAAGTACTCAAACTGCACACTGCCATCTTGAGACAAATATCTGTCCATTCTTGAGATAATTGCAGTGAACAGTGAAATATCTCTTCTAGAGCATTTGAAGAGATTTACTGAGCACTCTCTGCCTCCCTCCTCCATTAGGACCTTACTCTTCATCTCCCAAAATTACACAGGAGAGCTCTAAACCATCTACAGAGGTTTACTGCCATAGAGAGTTGGTAAGACATGAGAACTGTCACTCTGGGAAGAAGAGCACAACCCCCTCCTGGGCCTGGTAAGTAAGGGGGGATGAGAATCACACAAGGAGGACATTATGGATGTGTCTTGTTGTACAAGAATGGACATTTTCAGTCTTCATGATAGAATGCTTGCTTAGCCTCAAAAACATGCTAAATCTCATTAATGCTGCCCTAGAGCCAGAAGACATTGAGAAAGTGTTCAGAGAAGTTTGACATGCGTCACCTAGAATATAGGTAAGTAACTGAACCAGCTTCTGATTTGATACTGAAAAGTATTTGAAAGGAAGAGGTTGAAAGAGCCCCAGGTAGAAAATAAGGATCAGTCTGTCTGTCTCATGCCTTCTGGCCAGAGGACTGACTTGGGATTTAGTAGTCTTGACCTGTCTTGACGATTCCCCAAAAGAAGTACAGCCTGCTCATGTGAGAGTTTGATCCTAACTCAGACTGTAGGGTGTCCCCCTCATCAGGGACCTTGAGCACTCAATTATGATGCAACCAGGCATGTTAGCTTCCTTAAAGTTGCCTTGGGAGCCAATGTCAAGGCAGTGTCAACCATCAGACACCCACAGTGGATCAGTGTGGTAGTCAGAGTTTATAAAGGAATGTATTTAACACAGGACACATAATTTATAGGATCATTTTATAATATTTACCCAAAGAGTCAAATGCAAAAGAGTGTGGGAGATCTGTGCACACCCTGGAGACTCAAACAATCCAGCTGAGGGCCTGTATCTCACAACAATGTCCTGCATGAGTCCAGCTGAAGACCTGGAGCCCATGGCAATATTTCATGCAAGTCTGCATTGAGAATCTGCACTAGAAAGGCAGTGCACCAAAGGTCAGGGGTGGAAACTAGAAAAGTCTTCACCAGTGAGGTGGAGGATCTGTGTCAGCCTAATGAAGGATATACAATAGAACTAGGATAAGGTCTGGAGGTTCTCTGAAAAGAACCACAGCCATCTTCAGTGACAACAAGGACTGGAGCTCCTTGACAGTGATAATGGCCAAGTTCATATTAGGAAAATCAACAGCATACCATCTTCTCCAAAAGTTCCACTTTTATGCTCTTGGCAACAGTCCTCAGGTGGACCTTCCACATTCAGAATCACACTAATTCAGTTCAGTTGGATGTTACAAGTTGACCATTAGTTAATCTACCATAGTCAGCCCCCTGAGAGATGAAAAAAAAGAAAAGAACTAAACTAAAAACACTTTAGCCTGTCTAGTATATCTTCACTCAAGGTTGAAAGATTCAGAAGAGGAAAAGACATATTACTGGTATCACTCTCATAGCAGATCTGTGAGCCAATGACCAGCCTCCAGAAAGCAAGTGAAGGTGGAGGTGTATGTAGAGATTTTGAGTTAGATTTGGGACAAAGCATGGTTTAGACATGGTGTGTTAGTTACTTTTCTCTTGTTGCTGAGACAAAATACCCAATGCACAAAATTAAGGAAGGAAAGGTTTATTTTGCTTACAGTTTGTAGAAGTTTCAATCCATAATCAGCTGGCTCCAAAGCAGCTTAGCATAAGAGAAAAAGAGGGGAACAAGCCTTTTTTTGTGCTTTATATTGTAAGCAGGCTACCTGCCCTAGTGTGGGTGTAGCCCTGACACCATCTCCCTGCCCTCCTCTTGCACAGGCTCAGGATGTTTACAAAGTGAGGTCCCTGGTCCCCTGCTGAGTCAGTTAGTTAAACTTCTAAACCCCTCAAGTTGACACAACAAATCAACCATTACAACATTCTAGACTGTAAACAGCCACCCTGGAGCATGTCCTCTACACCCTAGAAGGTAGACTTGCTGAATTACTTAGTTCAGCTTCTAGGCTTCTTCAGTTGACACAACGTATCAACCATTATCCATGGCTTGAGTCATTTACGTGTGAAACACACTGATATAAGACTGTTATGCCCAAGATGTTGAGAGGTCAAGAAGAATACATTTGAAGGCTGCAGAGAAATAAAATTCTTTTTTGTATCACATTTAAATTGAAACTACTTAATCATGCTCTTAGTAATTACTGGGATTTGGGAGGAAACATGGAATAAATGGAAGATGTTAAAAATATATATGCTAAAAACATATACTTATGGCAGATCCTTAACTAACACCGTAAGGGAATAAATGTTTCATCAAACAGATTAATCTATGCTGCTTTTGTATCCCATCCCTATTCATACACTACTCTGCAGAGGGGGACTGGTCAGGTGGTGATTTTGCTTTTGTGGGAGTTTAAGATTAAGTTCTACACAGTTGTGTTTTATTCCTTGCCAGGCTAGTGTGCATTTCCAGGAATGAGTAGGTGAGGCAATTCAAATCTGAGATGGTAAATACAATACAGAAACCCTGGAAGCACAAAGTGAAAAGTGATCTATGGTAGTGGCAGGAGCAGGGACTACTCTGGAATCAAGAGGGTAAAATGCAGAGGCATATAATTATGTATCCTAGAAAGAAAGACGAAGTACATAGGGAAGAAAAGATATCTTTGTTGGTCAGGATTCTCTAGAGGAACATAATAAAAGAAAAATATATATGTTACTATGAATGGGGATTTATTAGGTAGCTCACAGAATCAAGGCAAAAGAGTTCACAACGATGGTCTACGTGCTGGAGTGCTAGAAGACAAGGCCACAGAACAAGATGGATCAAGACTGCAGCACCAGTCTAAGGTTTCAAGGCCTAGAGAGTGACCAGTGTAAGTCTATGTTTAAGACTGAAGTTATGGAGACCAATGTTCAAAGACAGCTGCAGGAATGACACAACCACTGAACCACCTGCAGCCCTTCAACGTGGGCCAGCTTCCTTCTTCTTTCCCTTTTTATTCTATCCAGGGTGCATATTTATTGGTTGGAGCCGTCTACAACTTAGATAGTCTTTTTTCCTTAGATGGCTGGCCTCTACATCAGTCATCCATAACATAGCCAGAACTGTGTGCTACTATTCAGTGAGGAGAGCCTTACTCCAATCAAGTTAACATTTCATGATTAATGATCACGATATCTTTGTGATGACCTTGAATATCAGTTATACCATGTGATTTAAGATTGTCACGTGCATAAGAAGGGAAAGGACAAAAGAAGCAGGGCTGAGCAGCTCCTTCTTTGGCAACCACACCTTCTCAGTCCAGTTATGAGCTCGACAGTGAATAGTAAGTTGACCTTGATTAGGTGAAGACAAGGCACTCATCATACCTAGATTCCTTCTGTCTCAGAAGCCATCCAGAACAAACCTTGTGTTTCCTTGAGGAGTTTTATTGATGCATAGTAATAATGAAATAAAATTAACGAAAGTAAGGGGTGAGTCCTGGGTGAATTTCATGGATTTTTACAATCCTTTCAACCATTGAGATGAGTCCTACATTAGGAAGCTAGATGCACTGTCCTCCATCATTTAAGCTAGACTCAAAGGAGCTTCCCGGTTCTATTTATGGATTCAGGGAAATGTGTTTCTTGTTGTTGGTTTCATGGTAATGATTTAGTTAATCAAATATGACCTGAATCACAAAGTCAGAAGAAGCTATGCCTGATCATGTGACTATCCTTCTTCCTCAAAATGTCTCTTGGGTGGTCCATCAGTACACATGGATTAGTTTCACATGAATAGTTTCTTGTCAATCACATCACTTCTGTTTCATGGTACATAAATCTGTATTTTTGGATATGAACAAAGAATTAGGACTTAGATCTCTCAAAGAATGCAGAAAAAGCCTGGAAAATTTTGTCTGTCTGCATCTGTCATCTATCTGTCTGTCTGTCTATCTATCTATCTATCTGCCATCTATCAATGTATAATTTATATCCATCATCTGTCTTTCATCTATTTTCAAGTCTTGGTAAAAATAAAGATAAATCTTTGTTCTGAACTCTAATCTTAGTAGGAAGCAGGTAGGAGTTAAGACATGGGTCACAGATAAATTTAGGAAGGAGGAACAAACATATGCTCCTGAAGTAATATAATAAAAATGCATTATCTTTAGATGGTGAATCAGGCAAAAAAAAAAAGTCTCAAACTGGGCATAGTGGTGCATGTCTTTAATCCCAGCACTCGGGAGGCTGAGGTAGGTGGAGTGTTGTGAGTTTGAGGCTGGCTTGGGCTACAACGTGAGCAAGGCCTGCTTGAACTACATAGTGTGACCCTGCCTTGAAAAAAATAGGGTCAGGAGTTTGGCTCAGTGGCTTAAGTGCCTGCTTGGCAGGCGCACCAGGTTGTAAGTTTGATCCCTGGTACAAACAATAAAAGAAAAAAAAAGCCTCAAATTTTGTTTCAATTTCAAAAAAGTAAAATGATTTTATAATCATAGCAGTGAAATTTCCAAGAATGTATAGGTTAAACAAAGGGAAATATTTAGTGAGTATTAGTAGTATAGCAAATGTTAATGTTTTTCAATGAATTAAATATCTTTTGTAAATTACTATTTAGTGCACTCTCTTTATGATATAATTAGTAAAAACTACGTGACCACATAGTCAAAGTTTCACTGCAATTCCCCTTGTGTTCCTTGTTCTCGAAATTTCTTAAATCATACCATTATAATAGAAAAGCTGTGTAGTATCTATATTTTCACCCAACTCTTTATCTATACATCTATTGTTATCTATCAGAAAAGCCAAACAAAATTTTTTACCAGGAGCTTTAAATAGCACATTGCATAATGTTGATAAATAGCATTATCAAAGTAATAGCAGCAGTACAATCAGAAAAAACAATGTATGAAGTAGGAGAAAATATTTGCAAACTGTATAGGTTATAAGGGATAAAGTTCAAACTGTGTAAGGAATTCACGCAAGTCAATAGGAAGACAACAAATAATTTGATATTATAAAAAAAAATACCTAAGGAGAGATTTCTCAAAAGAAAACATACAGAGAGCCAACAAACGTATGCAAAGAAAGTGCTCAATATTACTATTCATCGGTGAAATGCAAATCAAATCTACAAAGTTCCACAAACTATCATTTATCCAATGATTATCATCAGAATGATAACATACAACAAGTGCTGAGGAAGAAGTATTGAAAAGGGAAGCCTTACACACTGGGTGAGAATGAAAATTAGTGCAGTCTTCATGGAAAACGGTATAAAGATTTCTCCCAAAATTGAAAATAGAACTACCGTATGTTTGAGCACTCCAGGTACTTGGCATATATCCAAAGCAAAGGAAATCTGCGCTCCTGCATTCTTTGTAGTATTATTCACAATAGCTGAGATTACAAATCAAACTACATGTCCATCAATAGGTAGGGCATGCATATGCAGCAGAGTAGTATTCAGGCTCGAAAAACAAGGCTATTCTGTCATTTGTGTCACAATGGATACATCCAGAGGACATGAAGTTAAGTGAAATAGGCCAGCACAGAAACCACACTACACAATTCATCTATACGTGGAATCTAAAAAGGCCAAATTCATAAATCAGAGAGGAGAACAGTGGTTGAGTAGTGCTGAAGGAGGAGAGAAATGGGTGAGATATTGGGTAAATGACAGAAATTTTCCATTTGGGTAAGTAGGTTCAAGTGATCTATTGTGCATCTTGGTGACAATTTTTAATAACTCTATTCTACAAGGTATGAGTAGAATATATCCTGGAAGTTTAAAGAAAATCATTATAGTGAAAGACACATTACCATAAAGCCTCTCAAACTCCTTCCCCTTGTTTCAAACACACTCACCTCATCCTTCTTGACACTTTCTGCAGTGGCTCTGGAGTCTGAGTGTCTTTACCAGGTGTGATAAAAAAATTTGGTCAGTGATGCTGCTGAGTACCATCCAATTGAAAGGCAGTTCATAAAAACATAATGCTGTGTCCTCATCTACCGTAATCACCAGATCTGACTATTTGTGACTTCTGGCTCCTCCCCAAAGTCAAAATGACCGGGAAAGGGAAACGTTTTGAAGTAAGTTAGGTGGACATGGAGGCAACCAGGACAGTGCAAATAAACACACTAACAAAAAAAGTAGGTAAGCTAGTGTTCGCATTAATTAGCATGATTCATTCCATCCACATATTTATTTTAAAATAGGTACAATTTGTGTCTGTTAAATTTTTAAATACAAAATAACTGGCATGAAAAGCTTTCTTTCCCTATTTCTTTTTCAACCGGTCTGAATGACAATATATGCAATGTGATTTTTCAACCTTCTCCCGATCTTGGCAAACTGGAATTGGTGGAGGGAATGAGGCTTGAGTAAAGGAGGTTAACCATCTTCTGTGATTGCTGCCTTGAGACCCAATTCTTCCCAGTGAAGCAGAACTCGCTTCCAAGCCCATCATCAAAGAAAACTAAATATAGAAATGAAACAGATGGAGATCAAAATATTAACTGTATGTTGCAAGCAGAACGGGAAGACATGGCTCCTACCCTGGCCACTGGACTCTCTCACCTTTCCGTCCTTCCATTTCCCCCTGCCACGCCACACAGCTCCCCTGCAAGACTTCTCCCTCAGGGGCCTCTCTGAGCTGGAGAAGGGGTGTAAGGGGAGAAGACACCAGGATCCTGGAGCCTCTGCAGCCCCTTTCTCATCCCCCTTCCCAGTGACGCAGCCTCTGCCTTGTGCAGGAGCTTGAGGAAGGTAGGCACTTGGAGAGAGGCCGGAAGTAAGCACCCTGCACTTTAGATCTCCAGCTGACTGAAAGCCCCTTTTTCATATGCGAATTTAAGGACTGTTGGTTCTTCCCACCATGTGCTCCATGTTTCTGAAAGGCAGAGATGAGAGGTGATTAGGATGCAGGATTGCAACTGGTTTTTGTCCTTTCACTCTAAAGGTGGATTCGTGCTTTGGAATAATGCATGGTTCATGAATTGTAGCTTGCTTTGAGTGATAGATTGTCGTTTTTACTGTTGCATTATAATCTAAGATGTGAAGTATGAGAGCTTACTTATCCACTTAACCCACTTGTTTCCAGTTTATGCTTATTAATTTTATTATTTTAATTATTGATAGTGTTATTTGTATGCATGCATGTATATATCTAGGCATGACAAAAGTTGGCTTATGAGCAATAGGAACCTTTAGCTTCAGCAGGCCATTTCAGACAGCTTTCTAAAGTAGTTCTCTGCTCTTGTATCTCACTTACATCTATGAAAAGCCACATGTGGTCCACTTTCTGTAATGCTGATTGTGATCAATCGGGTTCATTTTAACCACGCTAAGTGGTGTATGCTTGCCAACCTTGTCAGCAAAATATAGCATCCTTCCTGAGGATCTTGTAAGGCTGTGGAAAAATGCATCCTGCACAAACATTTTCTGTTTTTATAACTTCATGGGCAGAGACTGCTTGGTTCAACTGTGCCATGTGGTGGAGGGATGAGGTTGACTTGGATTGGTTTGTAACCATCACAGTGATGAAAAGTGATCTATGTTGCAAGATTCATCTCTGCAACACCATGGCATCCGAGGACCGAATGACATCCCCCAGGGAACCCTTCACTCAAAGACACTAGAGAGGTTCAGTACAAACAGCCAAGTTCACAAGGCCAAAGGAAGGTCATGGCAGCAGAGTTGAACTTCCCAGAGATGGATTTCTTAGGACCAGGCCAGGATCACTGGAAGCAATCTACACAATCTACACAGTTTACACAAAGCAAGGAGCGAAGACAGACCTAGTATCAGGTGCCATTGGGTACGTGCAGAGATTACCTGTGTGAACCAATGCAAATCAAGGTGAATCGTTCTTCTGTGAATGGGCAGAGCAAATATGTGACAGGTAAAACAAACGAGAATTTTAGATGGGTTTTAAAAGCACTATTTGACCTAACAAAGCCATTTGTAGCTGGGCATGGTGTCACGTCCTTTTGATTCCAGTGCTCTGGGAAGCTGAGGGAAAAAGATTGCGGGTTTGAGTTCAGCACAACTCAGGGAGACTCTTGTATTTTTTTTTAAGTCCTATATACATATAATCTTTTCCCATCTTCAGATAGATAACTATACTGCTAATCTCTGTACGTTCATTGAAAAGAACAGTTTGTGCTTTCATTGTTTGGTCATTTTTTTCATGCCGCAATCTTGCAACCTGACAACAACTTCTGAGATAACAATGTGCAATAGATTAACTAGTGTTAATTTCCTCCTTTTTTAAAAAAAATTCTGTATCATTTCTATCCTTTTTTTTTTTAAGTCCTGAGAATGTACCTCAGTGCAAAGACCTTGGTTTGAATCCCCAGGGCTGGGCAAAAAGGGGTTTGCAACAAAGAAAGACTAATCTACACTTATGAAAGCCGATTGGATTTTCATATGAAAATCTTGCTTTTTTATAGGTAGTAGTGCTTGGTCCAAATTTTGCAAATCATAGATAATCATATTAATTACTTTCATAAACCATCAAAAAAAATAAGATGCTCAGTCTTATTAGATGGAAGATTTCCATCTCTTTTTTCTTTTTTAATTTTTTTTTTTTTTTTTTTTTTTTGTGGCACCGGGGATTAAACTCACAACCTCACGCCTGACAGGGCAGGCGCTTAAGGCACTGAGGCAAACTCCCAGCCCAGATTTCCATCTCTTAAAAGCTGAAAATTATCTTTTTAAATGCTGAGTATCTATCCCTTTTAACTAAACATTTAATCCTTTTGCTATTGCTATGTCTGCTTTTCATCTTACCTGGTTGTTAAGAGGAGGCTGATTAATTTTTCACAATCCAATGATATACTAAAGAGAGTGGGAGAATGAATACGCCAAATGCTCTCCCAGATAAAATCCTGGGAGAGTAGAAACCAGGATTTATATGGATAATACAGCAAAAGAAGGGAGGTAAATTAAAGACATGCTCATTTTTCTCCATGAGTATTAATTGGTTGGCTCGAGGCATACATATCACAGGCTAGTATATACATTGGTTTGTGCACAATGTGATTTTAAATTGCAGAAGTTAAATCTCATCCCTGAAAAACCTGGGGCAATTCACTTAACTGTTCTCTATAACTTTTTTCACCTGTACATCAGGAATAATTTTCATCTTTCAATGGGATCTAATTAATCTTTGGATCTGTACCACAGAGACAGTAGTAGATACAGTGTAGAATCAATTGCTTTGATAATTTGGATACCAAGGATATAATTGTTTGTTTGGAACATGCCGATATCATATATCATAAAGTTTCTACAAAACCCTTCCACTCTTTCTTGTACAGAATGCAGTGTCCCCACATCCATGGTTCCTCTGTCTGAAGCTTTCTCTACCCATCATTAACTGTTTTCTAAATATATTGAATGTAAATTTGCAAAACTGGACCATTCATCCTGTCGAAGTTATATGCCCTTCTGAAAAGTTTGTTGAAATCTCTCGTGCTCTTCTCTGTCCTTCCAGGGAGTGAGTCTCCTTTGCCCTGAGGTCTATGCTGTGTATGATACTTGCCCATTCACAGGTAGCTGCCTTTGCCACCAGACGAAGTGTCACCACCACATGCTAGTGCTTCGATCAGGTTACTGTGGTTTTACTTAAACCCTCAGAGTGTAGCACCTTTTTTTGTCACAAAGGTCCATAAACACGCAAGTGTCAAACCCATGTTTAAACTTCAGAATATTTCTATTGATGAAATATTCATTTTAATTTTATGAGTTTTAATAAATTAAATGAATGCTTAATAGGCAAAAGTCACAAAAATAAAGTATTGCATTTTTAATATTTATTGAATGTTTATAAAAATCATAATTTACAACATTGACTATTTTTGGTGCACAAAGTCTAATAAAGAACGATAGAAATAAATTTCCATATGAACTACAATGAAAATGCCAATACTCCTCGACAAAACAAATTTTTTCTTCAATTATCACACCTACAGCAGTCCACACATGACAACAGCTTGTGTCATGCGCACGTATTGCTTCCACTGACAGCACATGTGTTTTGCTTTCCTGACCTTTTCATAGGATATACTTGACATCACACTGGTCTTGGTGTTTTTTTAGATGGTTCTTATTATATTATACATTGTGTAGTTAGCAGGAACGTAAAATATCAATTAAATAAAGTATTAAATTCTTTATATGCATTGCGTGTTTAGAATAAACATTAACATTTTCACATCAGCAGAACTAAGAGATAATATCAGAAATGAAAACCTATGTGAGCTACAATATAAACTCAGACAAAAGTCTACCGCACAAGTAATCTTTGCTTCAGTCGTCACACCCACAGCAGTCTTCGCACGTGACAACTCCACGCTCCAAGCACTCGTCTCACTCATACTGACAGCGCATGTGCTTCGCTTTCCTTCCCTGTGTGGCAGGCCATTCTCGTCAGCTTCTGTCCCTGTTTTGCTGCAAGCTTCCTAGTATGTTGTACAACGTATACTTAGCAGGATAATAAGATATCAATAAAATAGAATATCAAATGTGCAATGAATGCTTGGGATAGACATCAGCATTTCCACATCAGCTGTTTTTTTCATCTACTGAATTGGGCTACTTCTACCAGGAAACTCAAAACTTTTTAGTAAAACAAATTATAGGATGATGTGGGTATTTCACACCCTCTGTGATGCTGAGGTAAATTAATGCCAAGCCTGTTGGAACATAATGTCGGTGAAAATCCTGGTTTGACACTTTTGCACATATGCACACACCTTGCCGTTTGTCATACCAAGTGGGTAAACACAAAGATTGCTCCCTGTGTTTCTCAGGCAAAGGTACTCAGACATACAACTGGTTACTGTTATGCTGAAGTAAAAATTTACAGTAGAAAAGTAAGAGATGTGTTTGTGGAACCCTTAATAATAACTGTAAAGAGAAGCCATGAAGTACTTCCTTTAAGTAAAAGGAGAAAGTTCTTAATTTAATATGGAAAGAAAAAAACTGTAAGCTGAATTTATCATGATCTACAATACAGTATTTTGAGAAAGTGAGAACACATATAACCTTTATTACAGTATATTGTTGTAAGTGTTCCATTTTATTACTGGTTGTTGCTAATCTCTTACTGTGCCTAATTTATAAAATAACTTTATCATTAATATGAGAAAATGAATATTACAGACAGCACCTTCAGGCATCTGCTAAGTGTTATGGGAAGAATCCCCCCAGAGAGGGAGCCCTACAGTTTTACAGTCAGGACAGTATGTGGTGCAGTAACAGGCCAGTTATGAATGAAATAATTATACTGAAAAGCCCAGCCAGAAGGCTGCTCTGAACTGGGGACTGCTGAGTGTTGAATTTGCAGAGTGAAGGTGTATCTGTTGCTATAGCCAGTCAAGGATCCTCAGCTCCAGAGCTAACTGGAGGCTGAGCTGGGTGCCTCCATTCTGTTGGACACCATTCTGTGCAGTATGGGGTGCTTGCCAGCATCTTTGGCCTCTTTCTAGTAGGTGCTATTACCATTCCCTCCACTCAGTCATGACAACCCAAATCTAAAATAATCTCCAGAACTGCCACATAAGGGGTAAGTCTGAGGACTATTGGTCTACAACAATATTCACTATGCACAGACACTGGGTAATAAATGTTTGCTGACGAGTAATGAAGGAATGGAAAGTTAAGCTAACTTATGACCTCTGCTAACAGCTTCTTATTTAATCTTTAAAATTTGGTAAAGCAGTTTTATTTTTTTTCCACTTGAATTTAATAAGAAAAGTAGAATTTGGAAAAATAGGGAAGAGTATCATCAAGTTTAGTTGCTAATCCTTAAAAATTGAAATTGAGTCTGTAATTTCTAATTCAGTTCTTTGTCTAACATTTGAATTGGTGTTCCATGAGGGGAAGTGATGACACAGGGCTCGGACGTCTGCTTATCCAGTTCCTGGGGGTGTCATCCTGCCCAGGAAAACTCTCTGCAAGGTCCTTATGTACTTAACAAGTCAAAAAACAATTACTTAGCCTAGGGGGAGTTAGAACCAACCCATGTAGTAGGAAGTACAATAGTGTGTGTAAAGCAGGTAGTGGTTTATCCACAAAAGCTCTCTTGCTATGATATTGAATCAGACAGTAATTGTAATTTCAAAGTTTTTCCCCCCCAGTATGTGAATCATTAGGATCTCAGTACTCTTTATGAGAATTGGCCAGATCATGCATTATCCTCACATAGGATACAAGAATTTCAACAAGAAAATAAAGATTTATAGACTCAGCCAAAGTGATTTGATCAACATAAAAGGGAGGGGAATCATAGTCCTAGCTACTGATTTGTCCCACATGGGACCAATCAAGTCCAAATAGTGATGTCAGCCATATCACTGGTTTGATGAGTTGCTCCCAAAGTGCAACCAATGATTCCCATAGAAGAATGGTGTGGTGTGGGGGAATATCTGTCATTTCCTTGAATTTCTCATCACAAAAAGCAGTGGTCTGTAATTCCACATAGCTCCAAGGGAAGGATGCCTGTGACATTTCCTGGCAGTAGCACTATACCTCACTCACATTGTGTAGACTGAGTCTCACAGGCTCACTGTAGATGCAACAGCCTCCAACATCCCATTTCCACCTGTCAACTGCAGAAATAGAGTTGGTGGCAAAGTGACCTTAGCGGTGGGGCAAGGAGGACCACTGTACAGAACTTTGAAATCTGTGTCTCTGCCTGCTGGGGTGGGGTGGTTGCATAGACAATGCTAGGTGTGACAAAGTGACCTTGGGTAGTAATGTTTGATTTCCAAATAATAGGTAGGTTTAATAATCTGTTCCACTCTGCTTGTGGAAACAGTTATTTTAATTTTTTTTTGATTCCTCAAATAAGCAACTACCTGCAAGAGGATGTTGTAGCCTCAAATTTTAGAGGAATGTGGTACTATGGAAAAGATAAACAAAATATTTCATCCACTGCTTGTTAGTCGAAATGACACACTCAATGAGTAGTGTACATGAAAATAAGATCCAATATGCTGAGTTTCTCGGGAGACTCCCTCCTCCTCCACCTGTGACTCCTGCCTCAGCAAACAGCAGACCCACTCCCTTGCAACTTGGGCCGGTTGCTGAGCCACTTTCATGAACCTCGTGGCTCCATCACAGAAAAAGCCAAGTACTAACGCACAGATGATGATTCTCAGCTTGGTACTTCCAGTGACTCCTGCCTGCTTGAAGCTAAACTTGTCTTCAACTGCTTCTACCATGAACATGAAACTTGAGGCTATTCCAAATATTTTAAATCTTTGCATTTGCATGAAATGCCACACGTAAGACTTGGGACTTGCAGCTGTGGTTTGGAATCACCTTTATAGCCCGTGTGTTCCTGGAGTGACCAACACTCTTCTTTGACTCCTTGGTTCGCTGCATGCTGCCCATGCAGTGTGGCCAAGCCTCCCCCGCAGCCCCTCATAGCAGCAGACACCCTCGTGTGGAGGCTTTTCCATGTATCACTGTGTCCTCTTTGTCTGTCTCTCCCTAAGTGAGAATGGAGACTGCTGTATCCCTGAAAAAATAGCAAACGGTAGATGTTTCTTCTCGAAAAACCCAGTAAACGAACTGCTCATCCTTGTATATTGAGCCTGTTTTAAAAGTTGGCACAAAATTGTCAACTGGTGCTTTCTGAATGGATAAACGGGCATAATTAGATTTGGGGATTTACATTTGTGCTAGTGAAACACCGGTTTTCTGCCTCTTCCCTCTGATAGTATTTTATGCACGCACATGTTGCTGTGTATGTAATTATACTCATATACAGCTTCTTCCTGAGAGCAAGCACAGTGTGATTCATCTTTTTGATACCCCAAGGCATTTCTCACCAAGCCAGTACCATGGCAATAGAAATGCCAGGGATAGCTCTCGGAAAAGGGCAGAAACAGACCAATAAACAGTTTGTCCAAGGAGTTACTTTTATTTTGCTTTTCTAAATGTACTGATCAATACATGCGGGATTAGCAAGTATGCACGTAGGCAGAGACAACCTCTAATTTTCTGTCAATTCTAATGGAAAGGATGCATTTTAAACTGGTCAAATGATAGAACAGGAGGAGAAAGACACTGCAATTTTGGAAAGGTTTGATTAAGCCTGAAGGGGATGACTCAAACTGCAATGAGTATTTTTATTGAATAAGTATGATTTTAACACGTGTGCTTGATTTTGGTCCCTTTATTCTAAAGAACCAAAATGCCCTGACTGTTATGTAATTATATAGTCCTATAATTACTACACCCAGAGCGAGTCTATATGTAATATATACAATATTGAGCCAGGCTTGCTGAAAAATGGTTTAAATGTTAAATTAGCTATTGCTGATGGGCATTTTCCTAGAATGATTTAGAAATATTGATGACAAGGAAAAGTGGGATTATAAAGCAATGATAAACTAAGAGACATTACTTCCCTTTTTGAGCACCTAGTGTATTTCAAGCTTTGGAATTCACGTGTATTACTGTGAAACATTTCAAATCTGTAAATTGTACAAATACATACTTAAAAATTATAAATAGTTATATATCTAACAACAAAACTCCAGCAAAACCAAGGAAAATGTGATGGAAGAGAAGGAATAGGTGAACAGTTCACTAACAATAGCTGCAAATTTCAGTACCCCACTTTCATTAATTATTAGAATAGTTACTCATAACCTAGTAAAGAGAAATAAACACTATCAGCAAACTCTCACATCATCACAAATGATATGTTTCATTTACATTTTTAAAGAGAGGAAAATAATGTGATAAAATATTTGGACAAAATATGCAGAACAAAAGAGCAGTTACTTTCAAATAACTGATTGAAATAACAAACTAAAGTAATGGAAGCGATCTGCAGAATACTAAAAGAAATGATTAGGCAAAAAAGTCACTGAAGAGTAAACAAATAAATCAGAAGGAAAATACTTTTTCTCAGAATTGAAGGTATTTGAATAAAGAATAAGAGTAGAAATTAAAAACAGTAATATTCTGGAGAGTTTAAAATCACCAAATGAAATAAAATAAAAACTGAGAGTGAAGTTGTTGAAAAGAAATGGTAGAAATGTAATGGAGAATTACTACTCAGACATTTGATGATTTTGAAAGGAGCAACAAGGGAAATTAAATGGAGAAATCTATGTAGAGCTATAATACAAAAATAATTTCTGAATTACAATACTATCTATATGCAGATAAATGGGTGTATAACATCTCATAAAGTTTTGATAATATTAAAGCCTATCTTTGTAAAGTCACTGACCTTAAAAATAATTTTATCATTATTGAGATGAGATTGCCGCTACCTACAAAGTAGGAAAACTCATCTGAAATCAACCTTATTCACAGCAACATTCAATAATAAAAGGATTTAGAGTTGTCCATACAATTCTCAGGGACAGTCAATGTTACATACACTTCTAAGCTATCATTCAAATAAAAAAAAAAAGAAAGGCACAGGTATCTTAAAATTCACAAGAGTAAAAGAATCTAGTGCCTTTTCTTATAAGTATAAAAAGAGTTCAATAATAAAGTCCAATACACAAAGTAAGTATTAAATAACAATCATTAAAAAAATGATTTAGGGCTGAATTTTTGTCCAATTAAGTATATAGAAACTGGGAAACAAAATACAGGGATTTCTGATAATGAACAGAAAGTTAATGCAAATATATGTTTATCTTTATAAAATACTGTTTTTGTCTGCTGTCATGATATTTTGGTGACCTTAGTTTCAAGTAACTTAATCATAATATCTATAGTCATGGATTTATTTTTTCTGTTGTTACACATTTGGGATTCCATGAGTTTCAGACAGCTATCTCATTATATTCTTGTCCAAATTTAGCAAATTTTCAGACATTAGTTCTTCAAAAATTTTCCTCCCTGCATTCTTTACATTCTTTCCCTTCACCTTCTAAAGCCCTGGTGACATAATGATTATATCTATGCTATTGTCTCACAGCTTCTAGAATCTGTGTTTATTATTTTTGGAATTACTTTCCTCTGACATATTCCTTAATCTACCAGGTCCATTCAGTATGTATTTTTTTATCATTGCATTTTTTAACCTACAAAATTTCCACTTCATTTCTCTTGATATCTTCTTCCATAACTTCACTTGCTAATGTGCTCTGAAATCACATTCAAATGTGTTCCAGTTTTCCATTTAGATACATTTGGAAGAGTTGCTCTAAGTCTTTACTGAAAAACTCCAGCATCTTCACCATCTCATCATTGGGATGTGTCCACTGATTGTATTTCACGCAAGTTGAGATCTTTGTGCTTCTTCCTATGCTAAATATCTTTAGATTGGATCCTGTACATTTTCAGCATTGTGTTATGAGACTGCAGATCTTGTTCAGTACTACTAATTTTTATTTTGTGGGCAATCAGCTGACCTAACCCACTGTCTGTGTTAGGTCTGTGTTTGGACTGGCATTCCAAGCATGTGACACTTATTATTATTATTATTTTTTTTGTACTGGGAATTGAACTCATGACCTGGTGCTTGCCAGGCAGATGCTTCTGCCGCTGAGCTATATCCCTGGCTCCTTGTGTCCACTTTCAATGCCTTTCCAGTGCAGTCGAGATGCTTCATTGACCTCTATGGGACCTGGCAGGATGCTGTCACCTTAACTCAGTTCTTGGCCTTTGCAAGGGGACTGTGTCTAGAGGGCTGCCTGTGCCGTCTAGGGATGGACCCAGTGTCTCCAAACCAGCTACACGAGGCTGTGGTCACAAGACCCTCCACCTCTGCGGTCACCCTGTGTCCTCTCACCTCCTGGGCTCCCCTTTCTGCCCCACTCTGGCCTTGATCACACCATGCTTCGTGTGTCTCTTCTCACACATGGCCTGAAGCAACAGGAACCCAGGGCCACCCCGCTCTCCTGAACCCACTCCTCCAACTGAAGAAGACAACTTCTGTGATGCTTCAACTCCAGTGTTCCTTGATCCACCTGCTGCCATTCACTTTGTAGACCCCTCAAATAACTGATGCAGTGTTTCTTCCCTGATTCATAAGTGTATTCAGTGGGAAATGTTGAATAAAGTGGGCCTCTTCCTTCTTCTTCAGAATCTGAAGTCTCAGCATCACTTCTGAGAAATATTTTATACTTAGTGTATTAGTCACTTGTCACTGGGACAAAATAACTGACATCCACAATTTTATTATTATTATTATTATTATTATTATTATTTTGGTACCAGGAATCAAACTCATGACCTCACACTTGCCAGGCAGGTACTGTGCTGCTAAACTATATCCCCAGCTCCCTGATATCCACAATTTAAAGAAGGGGATGTTTATTTTCACTCCACAGTTTCAGAAGATGCAGTCCATGGTTGGCTAGCCCCATGGCAGAAATGGCCTGGTGTAAGGGTTTGGTGGAGGAAGGCTGCTCAGTCCGTGGAAGACAGGAAGCAGAAGGAGAAAGAAGGGAGGACCCAGGGCCGAGAACACACTGTTCCAGGCCATCCCTCCCGGGGTCCACGTCTTCCGGTCAGGCTGCTCTCGCTCACAGTGCCTTCAGGCACGATCTCTTCCATGAATGAACCCACTGATGAGCACAGCACCCCATCTCTGAACACAGGAGACTTTCAGGGACACTTTAGACCTAAACTATAACACCAAATGCTGACAAGCCTATTTTTTAAAGATTGAAATCTAACAAGTAAGAGTGATTATACAATTAATATACAAAATTTTTCCTAACATACAAAGTCAAATGTAAGATTCAGGAAATTCTACTCAGGTTGAATAGTATGAGACAGAGTAAGTCAAATTTTGGTCCTATGTTCCTGGAAACAAAAAAGCTACATGTATCTATGTATTTCAATAACACAGAAACAAAGTCACTAATAGAGACATTTAAATTATATTCTTTATTTTTACTTAGTGTCTTCTTAACTTTAGATGAATTCTTGATACTCTTTATCTATAATGCTATATTTTATGAGCTCTTTGTTCAGTACTATAAATGATAAATATCAAAGACTTTGCATTCATAAAAATGTTTACATTTTCTACAGAACTTACTGTCTTCCTTTAGTCAGAAAGTAGGAACTGCATAAATATACACGTTTCTGGTCATTTTCTGTTGGTTTTAAGAAAATAATGCAAAGTTAATACTAACTTGAGACATATAATGTGGAGTAGGGTTTTAATATGTGTACTCTACACTTTCATGATGTATTTTATGATATATGTAAATTTACGTGATTTTAGCAAAGATACATTTAATCTTCCAACATTTTAAAAGTTTTATAGACTATACATAATAATGTATAGATAAAATAACATTGTTTATACATTTCTACTTTTCTGATAATTACAGACATCTGTATGATTCAGAAAAATGATCTGTTCAAACACAACATCATTTTCACCTGCGACTTTGTGTTCTCATGGAAAAAATTCAATTGATCATTTTTAACTATTTTCATATATGGCCTCCAATTATATTTGAATATATGAACATGTAAGGCCATTATACCTTTCATCAGCCTATTTATTTAAAAGCTAAAGTATAGGGATCTCACAATTGGGAAGTTTGCTTGAGAATAATTTTGGAACAGCACAACAAATCCAAAGTTCTAATTAGTCCCTTAGAGAACCATTAGAACAAACAAAAGTATAAAATTTTAATCTCCCAGGTGTTGTTTAACAGTATCTTAATAAAATGATATGTGTATTCCAATAGTATCTCAGAGCGATCACACTAGACTTATTTGGGTTATAATCAGGAAACTGGCAAAAGCAGGCTGTTTAAATAAACATTATATAAAAAGTAGTGCACTCACAAAGGTGGCTGACCCAATTCTATTCTAATTGTGTTTATTTTTCCTCTTTCTTTGGGTCTCATTCACTACATTTCTGTTTAACAGCATTTAAAAAAAGTTTTTCTCTGAATAGAAATCTGTGCGAAGATTGAAATGAAAAATGCTCTCCCATACCTTATACACTGCATATTCAACTTTTATTTTTAAATGCAAAGTCCAATTTAGGTGACTTGCAGTGGGAATTTAATAGTCACTTCTTTACAATTCTTAGTTTATTCTCAGCAAAGTCTCCGACAGCAAACAAAACAAGTAGATCTGTGAAAACACCAGTTTCTATTTCAACCTTTCCCTTAAATGTAGACACCATTTATGAGAAATAAGGATGGGATGGGAATATGAGCGTGTGAGCCGGCAGGAGGGCCTGGTGTTGGCTGAAACGGCACTGTAATTGCCTAACTCTGTAGACTTCCTTTGTCAGTGGAGAAGGCTGTCTAAATTGATCAAAGGTTTCCATGACAGCCAATCTGGGTAATTTGGGCTTTCCACAGCAGGGATTTTAAGAGTCAAATTATTTTAAAAATTACCCAGTTTTCCATTGCACAGCTATCTCCTCATATATTAGCTGTTAGAATGTGGAGATTGCTTCTTTACAAAAAACTATTGAAAATACTTTCCTCCAGAACCATTAGCATGTCGAATTCCATGCGTCAGGTTCCTCGGGGACTTTCATTAGCAATCTCCATCTACACAGAATTGAATTCTAAAATGATCGCTTCTGCCATTGATGCTTTTTAGAAAAGTAGATAATGTACTTTATTTTCTAATTTGTGAAGAAGAAAATTTATGCATATATTGAAAGGAAGATTGTTTTTGCAATGTTAACTTTTTTATACATTTTTGTGGCTACTACTATCTGAATCATTATCCTCTTGTACAAGACTTAGCCAGCCTGCTCCCAACTCCCAACTTAGTTCTGGTGAGCAGCAATAAATTTTTGAATTCAGCAAAATAATCCCATCATGAAATACAGTGATGGAGTAAACCCATAATTTTTTCTCCAAAAGATGCAGCAGGGATCATTTTCAGGGGATGTCTCTTCTAAAACCATCTGAGAGCTTGTTTTCTGGATAGGTCTTATTTTCAAGGGAACACAAGCACATGCAATAGTGTCAAGGAATGAGATCTGGGGGAAAGGTGCTGGCCACTGTAACTGGAAATGATTGGATAGGTTGTTTCCCACCAGGGTGACACCCCACACACTGCTACACATGGGTATTGGAACGGAGCCATTCAGCACATGGATGGCAGATGGTAGGAGCCTGCCTCTTACTGCAAGAGCGGAGTCTACAGATACGCAAGTGGGAGGCTGGGAGGAATCATGCAATAATAGATTAGATGAAGAAATAAATATATGAAAAATCATCGATATCACTAGTTATCAGGGAAATACATATCAAAAGTATAATGAGATATCATCTCACACCATTTAGAATGGATAGTAACAGAAAAAAATATGCTGGCAAAGATATGGAGAAGAAAGGAACTCTTACACACTGTTGGTGGGAAGGTTGAGCTATCATTGGATCTAGCCACACCACCCCTGGATTCAACATTACAGAAAATGAAATAAACATGATTTATAAACATAAGTTACAAAGTGGTCTCCTTGATCTTCCAAAATGTTTGACAAAGATTAATAAAAAATTGTGATTATTTCTATTTGGGAGAAAAATGTACAGTGTGGAAAATTGAGAGGAAGGGACAATCAGTAGCTTTATAACTAGGAAACGTAACAAATACTCTTTTAGCTTATGCTGAGAGTCATGAATTGTGATATTTGTGCTGCCCACATGACAAGGTGGAAATGGCACTTTATGTCTGTGATCTTTATTCCCAGTTCCATCACTACATCTATCAGGGGTGAAATAACAGACAAATTCCAACAGAAGGAAATTCTATCATCTGTGGGGCTTGTGTTCCTCAGAACTGTGAAGGTATCAGCTGTGAAAGAAAACTGAGAAACCGCTACAGCCAGGAGTAGCAAACAAAGCCTGGGCCAATGACTTCATGTAATGTGTCATGCTAAATGGATTCCTGGAACAGAGAGAGGACATTAGGTAAAAACTAAGGGAATTGAACAAACTACGTACTTTAATATCCTAGCAGTATCATTCTGTTATTTGTGGCAAGCCACCAAATTAAGCAAGATCTTGGTAAAGGGAACACTGTGTGTCACTGTATAGGAACTCTTTGTACTATCTTCTCAAATTTTCGTAAACCTGAAACTGCTTTAAAAAGTAAATTCTACTGAAAATCACAAAATGGCCATGCTGGAGTATTTTCTCTGGCACCTCGTTCCAGCTCTGTCTCACTTATTCCAACTCTATTTCTGTTTCCTTTCTTTTAAATTTCAATAATTATTTCATAGGGCTAATGGGAGGATTAAAATCTCACAGTGTGGTTCCTGGCACAGAGGAGAAAGGCTAATAATCACTTCCATATCCAAAATCTCCTTACAGCCCTTTAGAATTATTCTTGGGGCCACAGAGGAAATCAATTTTGGGAGTTATACTGAGATCTAGATGTTGGATTACATGGTATCCCAAATGTATGGTAACCTATTGTATTAATTTTATTTATAGACTAATTTTGTTTTTATTATATTCAGACATTAAATTTGCCACAGTTACCATTTTCAAAAATACATGTAAGTGTATTGTAAAGCAAGTGCTTTGGGAGCATGGCTAGGCATCTGAAGATAATACATAGAAGATTATGTGATGTTATGTTTTAGACCTAACCCCCAAACTCTAGTATGCTGAGGTGGAATTTTGGGAAGATGACTGGGGCATGGGATGCTGTGCTCATCAAAGAATTAATCTGTGAATGATCTCATGACTGAACATGCTGTAGGAGGCGGGGCCTGATTGGAGGAGGTCACTGAGGTGTGACCTGGAGGGGTGCATTCTTGTCCGTGGCTGCTCCCTTTTCTCTCTGCTTCCTGTCATTGTGGGTGAGCAGCTTTTCTCTGCCATGAACTTCTGCCATGGTGTTTCAGCACTGGAGCAGCTAACCATGAACTGGGTCCTCCAAAACCATATGCAAAGATAAACCCTCCTTAAATTGTGGCTGTCAGGGATTTTTATCCTACCAATGGGCAAACTAATACACATGGCTCATAAAAAAATGTTCAGATTTAGGCAGATCCAGATTCAAACAAAACCATGCTTTTTAGTATCTTATGTTTTGATGAAGTCAAATACTCCTCTAAGTCTCAAGTTTTGTTTTCTTCATCCTAAAGAAAGTTTTTGCAACAGTGTGAAACATATGTGAACGAATGCATATTAGGTATGTACTACACTCCTAGTGTTACTGGGTGCACAGTAAGATGATAGTATGCTATTATTATTCATACATCGGTTTGTGGATCATATATTTTCCCAATAATGTTATAAAATTGCTGTATATTACAAATATGGTAGCTAATCTGACAAGTCATTGAGTGTTTTATTTTTAATTTCCAAAACTAGATAATAATTATGGAAATAGAACTCGTCTATGGGTCTCTTTTCTTCTAGAGAAGTGGTGTCTGTTAAAAAGAAGTACCATTTACGTACCAAAGCATGGAGCAAAATAAGGACAGACACTATATCCTTTTCGCACTTCCATACCTTTTTTGATAAGACTCAGGACGCTCATGTACACCAGCTATGAACTTCACTGTAGTCAGCAAATAAGAAGTGCAACAGATACGGAGGTACGGAGGTATGCACACATCGACCTCCTCAGAGCCTGCAGTGGACAATTTCCATGCCCCATGGAACAGGATTATCAACAGGGAAGTTTTCTATATTTTTAACTTTTCAGAAATATTAACTTCTCTATCATACTTACACTCAGGTCACCAATAGTTTACAGAACACCAAAGTTGCATTGTATATATATTTTTTTGTTGCTGTACATTGTATATGCGGGCTCTCCTTTTATCAACATTCTTAGCATATTTTATGGCAAAACACATAACCAAGCTCAATGTTCCACACACTGATGAAGATATCTGCAGGAAGCCAGTGCGCTGGCAGGTGGCTACATCTGGCGGCTTGTTTCTAACAAGAGCTGCTTCCCGTTTCCTGGCATTGGAGTGATTCACGTTGTATCACGATGTGTAGGAGAGAACAAAAATGCTTTCTCATTACCAACGATGACTGGGGACTTCTGAAAAGTATTTTCACTGGAGATTAGAGCTTTCATGTTTCATAGACGTAAATCCAGGAAAAGAACCATCTTCCCATCCTGAAGGTTTTCTCCTCCTTAGGAAAGCTCCACACTGACTCAGTTATATGAGCCAATCTACGTTAGCTGCCCAGGCACTGAAGGTTAAAGATTATTTTTACATTGCAAGCAAAGTTGAATATGCAAGCTCAGATATGAGAGAGAGAGAGAGAGAGAGAGAGAGAGAGAGAGAGAGAGAGAGAGAGAGAGAGAGGGAGAGAGGGAGAGAGGGAGAGAGAGAGAGAGAGAATCCGAGATGATGTCTTCCAGATGACAGCTTTCTGGATGGGACCTGAAGCCTGCAACAAGAGAAAGTGTTCATTAACATTCAGACGACTTGTCATTTTGATTCTTGCTCCCTAAGCAAGCTAATTTGGTCCACAGCCAGGCTTCTCGCAGTGCGATGACAACACACCAAGCCTCACCGCCTCCCTTTCGTTGCTAATGACTCTTTGAGTGACAACCATGGTCTCTGAGCTCTGCGTGACTCCCCGCCTCTCTGGGCCCGCAATGTCAGAGCCGCTGCCTGGGTGCAGGCTGAGCAGCTGTGGCGAGGACAGTCTGTGACTTCAGGACGTCGGTGGCCGTCACCCTGCACATGGGCGTGCCTGTGCACATGCACATCTCCAGCGCTCCTGTGTTCTCAGGACAATGTCACCAGGACATTAACTGTGCCGGTAGCCAGGCATGGTGCGCAAGCCTGTTGTCCCAGCACTCTGGATGGCTGAGGCAGGAGGGTTGCTTGTGTGAATTCAGCCTGGACAACTTAGGGACACCCTGTCACAAAATTTAAAAAATAAGAAAAAAGATAGGGATGCAGCTCCGTGCAAAGGTCCTGCACTCAATCCTTAGCACAGAGAGAGAGAGAGAGAGAGAGAGAGAGAGAGAGAGAGAGAGAGAGAGAGAAGAAAGGAAGAAAGAAGAAAGACCTCACCTTTTGGCGTCTTCTGCATGCATTCATGTTTACAAGAGTTTGTGAAAGATGGAGATCACCATCTTGCAAGATACACACAGTCATTTCTATATTTCTATTCAGGGTCACAGCATATTATGTGACTTCATTTAGATATTATGAGAATTTATGAAATTAACACAGTGCTCTACAGAAATAGGTCTGTGGCAGTTTGTCATCACTGCCTTGAGGAATTTTTCTAAGACTTTCTCTCACATCCTTTCCCTCTTTGGATGCACAGTGCTTAAAAGTAGCCAATGACTTTTAACTGTGAAATGCAGCAGGCTTTTCCTGCTTCCCATGTTTATTTAGAGTGATGAGGAGGAAGGAGGCAGCATGGACCAGAAGGAGACAAACACGATGACTACGGAAAGAAACGTAGTAAGACCAAAATCACAAGACCTGATGTTAAGTACAAAGGACATGCTGTGATTCTGGGATTTCAGAAGGTGAAAGTCACAGGGAAATTTTTTTGTTTTCCTTTTTTACTGTGAGAGATTAATTTAGAAAAGTTAGAGTTTCCCAAAATTGAATTAGACAGAATGTCTTCTGCAGTAAGTTGCAAGTTGTTGTAATTCTCAGACACCAGATTAACGTCATTAGGGATGTCTGGATCTGGTTTCATAAATCAAGCAGTAATAGCAGCTCAAGGGATCTCAATCCAGGTGACTTTACAGTTACCTGGTTGTATCTTAAATCACACTGGTGACCCCAAAAGCGGAGATTTAGGTTTCACTAGTCTGGAGTGGGCCTCAGACCACAGCTAACTCTCAGCCAAGGTTAAAGTGAATCTCTGGGTCTTCACAACATGCACTCAGAATTTGGAGCAATAATGCTGACTAGCAAGGTGCCTTCTGGAGAGCTGAAGGTATCCTATTATACAGATGCATGCACACCCAAATTTATAGCAGCACAATTCATAGTAGCTAAATCTTGTAAGTGGCCTGTATGCTCACCAACAGATGAATGGATGAGGAAAAAGTGGTATTTATATACAATGGAGCACTACTCTGTCAGAAAGAATAAACTTGAGTTTATCCTTTTGCAGGAGAATAGATGCACTTTGTGACCATTATCATTAATAAAATAAATTGAACACAGAAGCTCAAATATCACATGATTGCTCTTACGTGAAAGACCCGAAGTATAAGGAAAGAGCAAAATAAAAGACAGATAATAGGAAACAGGGAGACAGATCTTTTGAAAATGGGAAGTGAACCAAGAGATGAGGGGAGGGGGAGCAAAAGAAGGGGACAAAACTAAAGGAAGATGCGTTGTGTACATGTAGCAACTCCACACCATGAATGTACTCATTACATACTGCAAACATGGGCTGATGAAAATTTAAAAAATATGAATAGGAAAAGAGAACACTGACACTAACTGATTTCTAGAGATGTCTCCCACTGGATTGAGCTGGTACACTTCCTAGGTGCTCCCGTGGGTCAAGGGGGAAGCAGCAGAACAGAGTCTTTTCCTTTAAGAGAGACTACGTGTGACAGTTCTGGGTCACTTACCTTCCCCGTGAAAGTGATCTTGTTGGGGTTGGCACCAGTGCCACAGTCCCAGGAAGGCTGACAGGGAGAGGTTGACATAGACGTCCACTTACCTAGTGCACTAGAAGCCCAGGAAGTCAGAGTGTATGTAGTTCATTAAAATCACCCCTCTGCCAGTGCCTGTCCCAGTGACTGGAAGCTGTCACTCTCCAGACAGCAGGGGAAATCTTGTCATTTGATGACAGAGCCATGAAGGGGACCCTGACATCTCAAAGGGCAGCATGGGCATGGGTTGCCACTTCTTTTCTCTGTAACTGTTTGTTCCCCAGACTTCATGACACCAGGTCTTGGAGTCATCCCCACTCTCCCTGCATAGTTGCCCTGACTGAGAACTGTGGTTTTAATTTTCTGCTCTTCTTAGTGGTTTTTTGGATATAAATTTGTATTAGGCCCCTTCTGACACAATAGGAGAGTCGGCATGAACTGGCGTGGGTTCTGGCACACCATTCCAAATTCATCTGTCTGGTACTGTGGCTTAATTTAAAGGCTAGATTACTTGCAAATGCATTTATTAAGTCTGACCTACTTCTTAAATATTTAATATTCCATTTTGGTTTCTCTGCAACAAGAGCAGCTTTAATGTCTTCATCCTCTTGCCAATTTTTCAAGGGTTTGCTATTGGTTCAGACAGTAAGAAGCTGTACTGCCTCACTGCCCCCTGTACCACTTTCAAGAGTAATATTTAAAGCAATTAGCAGGTTGCAAGATCTTGTTACTTGGACACCTCAGAGAAGCACTGTGCATTTGTTTCTTAGAACAATTCTCCTCTTTCCCTTCCTTTAAATGTGTGACTGTTGTTACTAAAAATGAAAACAAAACCAAAAATGCACAGAGACCCACGACAGGAAAAGTAAAGTGTTTGTAGTTTAGTTCAGGCTTATTTTGTTTTCTTACTTTTATTTCTTTATTTTTTATTTAGGAGAAAGAAGACACAGAAAAGAAAAACAAAAAGCAAAAGAGACAAAGAAGCAACAACAGCAAATCCAATACAATAACAGTATAGGTTCACAAAACAAGATGATAGGAATTTGACAATGGTTGATATATTGCTTATTGTTACCTTCAAAAGGGTTGCCTAGATCAACAGATAAAGACATGTAAAATTGATCCAATCTTATAAGTATCAACTGCTGTTTTCCAATAACTAATACATTTAGTAGTATAGTCATTTTAGTTATCTAAAAGGAAAAGGAAAAAGACATAAATTCATGTATAGATATATACACACATATATATCTATATACACATATATATCTATACATGAATTTATGTCTTTTTCCTTTTCCCTTCCTTCTTTCCTCCTATATCCCATCCCAATTACTTTTCTTCTATGTGCAGTTTCTTAGCCTTGCACAGAATTTACTGTAGACTTTGGATTGTATATACTTTTTCATTTTCTTGTACTAGGGAGACAATATGGTACTTACACATGTGAGTTTGATTTATTTCACTTATGAATATGGTCTCAAGTCACGTCCATTTACTTATAAAAGTCTTGATGCAATCATTCTTGATAACTGAGTAGTACTCCATTGTATAAAAATGCCACATCTTTTTTATCCATTCCTTGACTGATGGGCACTTGGGTTGTTTCCAAGGTTTGGCTATTACAAATTGTGTTACTATAAACATGGGTGCATATATAGCACTGTGATGTTTTCAATTCTTCTAGGAAAATACCCAGAAGTAAGACAACTAGATCAAATGGAATCTCTAGTTCTAGCTTCTTGAGGAATCTCCACACTGACTTCTACGGTGGTTGCACCAGTCTACACTCCCACCAACAGTGGAGAAGAGTTCCTTTTCCCTACAGCCCCTCCAACATTTGTTATTAGTTGATTTCTTGATCTTGGCCATTCTTTCTGGGGTGAGATGGAACCTCATTGTTGTTTTAATTTGCATTTCCTGAATGACCATCGATGTTGAACATTTTTCATATATTTATTTGTCATTTGTATTTCTTCATCTGAGAAGTGTGTATTCATCTCAGATGCCCACTTTTGGATTGGGCAGGCTTATTTCTTTCATCAAAAATTATTCTGATTTGGAAAATGATAAACAAGTAGGCAAAAGACAGCTTATAAATTATTAATAAGGGGGAAAAGTAAAAAACTGGAAGAAAGAGAAAGATAATGAACAATTTAACTTCTGACATTTAAGCCATATATGTAGGGCTTTGCTGTTTAGTTACTACAACAAATAAATTAAGCATGCACTAAGAATTCAATGAAAGTATAATGAACAAAGATAGAAATAGAGAAAAAGAAGAGATTGAATAATTTGCAACTAGGGTTGGTCAACTCAGCCTCGGTGGGAATTCTAGAGTAGAATTCTGGGTTACCTGGAATTCAAGTTCCCTACTTGCCTAAGTAAAATTGAAACATGATAACTGCAGGAATTATCTCTCCATATGATGGGATCAACCAGTCCCACACAAGTGTGTTTAGTTTTGATCTTAATTTCATGATGGGTTCATCCAGTAGATCCACGTAGAGAGAATATCTGTGATGAGAAGTACAACACTGGATGATTTGTTGGTAGTGAATATGCTCAGTGGTTGCACAGGGGTGGCAAATACTGATTTCTGTTCCTGTCTCCAGATAGGCACAGACTTGTAGTCAGTTTTGGGGATGGAAAGCAATCAGTCAGTGCTGAGCCTTTTTAAGCTGTCTCAGCCTTGCTTGCCCACTTACACAACAACGTGGGGGAAGGGAAGGTACTTTTGCTCAGTCACTCCAATACTGAGTCAGCCAGAATGGTAAAAATGCTTTACAGCAGCAAAAGACATTGCTTTTATCACCAGCAGAATTTGAGAGCACCTTCAGCTAGCTATGTGCGGAAAGACAGGGACAATAAGTCTTACGAATAACTTTAATCAAGGAGGTTGCAAAATACTGGTACATCTTCAAGTCCTGAACAGGTAGAAGAAAAACATACAGACATAAATTAAGATAGCTACATTTCTAGAGGCAAGACTGAGCCCTTATGAAGAGCTTATCACTCGAAAGAACATAAACTGATAGCATCCCATATTTAAATTTTTTGTTAGTCCGTGCTTACAGTGTATAATGTTCTCATTCCTTGTGTGGAGTTGGTACAAATGCCTCACACATCTTAATATTCCAATGGTTTTTATTCAGTAATGTTTTTAATAGGTTTATTTAGTGCTTTTGTTCTTCTTCTTATCAGTTTTCCTTCAAAGGCTGCAAATAGTATCTTACTCTCAGCCCTGGGTGCTGTCCATGTGACCTATCTACTCTTTAAAAGACGCAATTTTATTACTTTTCCTTTAGCATATTTTAAAAATTTGAACAATTCCCCATTGATGCTACGAGCCTTTCTGCTTAGGTAATCATAGTTTTTGAGCATCAGGGTACTTGTGTTTTTTACAGATTACATATTTCTGTTTCTTGTCTCTCACATTGGCTGTGACATCTAGAACGATGTTGAATCACAGTGACAATAATGGAACAGATTGTTTTGTGCCTGATTTTAATAGGAATTCCTCTGGGTCTCACATTAATTAGGATACTTGAAACCAGTTTGTGATATATCCCATGTATCATAGTAAGGTATGTCTTTGGCATATCAAGTTTATTGACGTCTCCTTTAATCAGGGAAATATTTTATATTTTAAAATTAATTTTACTGCCACTCAAAAAGAGTGAGTTGATTTCCATTTCTGTTACTTAGATGAATTACACATGTTAATTAGGAAATATGCATTAATATTTTTGGAGAATCAGAGGAGGGCCTGTGTGTGTGTGTGTGTGCACACATGCACTTAAATGTAGTTACATTTACATAGGTGCAGCTATTAAAGTTACATCAGTCTTTGCAATATTTGTCTTTGGCTGCATGTTGGTTAGCTTTTGTGTTGCTGGAACACAATAACTGACACCCTCAATTTAAAGGAGGACAGATTTAATTTGGCTCATGGTTTTAGAGAATGGAGTTCATGGTTCATTGCTCTAAGCAGAAACATCATGGTGGAAGGATGTAGTGGAGAAAAACTTCTCAGTTCGTGTGAGCCGGAAAGCCAAGCAGAACAGGGCCAGAGAGTGCTGAAGGACCAGGCATGGCATACATCTCTATTGATCCACTCAGACACATCCAAAAGTTTGCTTTACTAATCCCTTCAGCAATTTCCAAGCCAACCAAGTTGACACAATGGAGCAGAACCACCACAGACTGCTAAAATATCATAGAGTGCATGGATTTAACAATAGACATTCATTTTACACAGTCCTAGAGATTGGGAGTCCAAGTCAGGCTGCAGAATGGTTTGGTTCTTGGCGAGGGCTCTTCTCTGACTTGCAGGTGGCTGGCTTCTGGCTGCGTCCCCACATGGCCGGCAGGTACAGAGGGATCAGGCCCTGTGTTTCTTCATAAGAGCATGGTCCCATTGGGAATACTCAGCCTTCACAGCCTGATCAACCCCTTTCTGAAGCCCTACCTCCGATATTGCCACACAGGAAGCTGAGGAATCAAGAGGCTGGGCACAGACATTCCACTCATAATAATCTTCTCAAAATCATTGCTCCTTTCCTGTGCTTTAAAACTCAGAGTAGTTTAGGAAATATTTATCCCCTGAAGCTTGTGTAGAACTCCTAAAATACATAGATGAAACAATTTTTTGGAGAATTCTTTCAGTTATTTTGCATCTCCCTATTTCTTAAATACATTTCAAATTTATTAACAAAAATTTTTACATGACATACAAGTCATAAAATTTTCTTACATATTAATATCCCACAGAATCATATTTATACCTTCTTTCTTGCTGAAGTTTCTTACTTGTGTATTTTCAGTAAAATTTTTAGACTTAATATGTCAGGAATTTGTCAGTCTTAGATTTATTTGTCTTTTCCTTTGTCACAAGCCATTCTACCTATTTAGTTTCATTTTATTTTATTTTATTTTATTTTTTGGCACTGGAAATCAAACTCAGGACCTTGCACTTGCCAGGCAGGCACTGTGCCATTGAGCTGTATCCCTGGTCCCTTCTACCTGGTTAATTTTGATACTTTTTTTTTTTATTTGAATTCATCTGCAGGTGTGGCAGTAGAGGCAGGTATTCTGGAGTTACAGGTGTGAGGCCGTTTCTCGTCCACTGGTTCATGAGTTCTCTGAGTGCAGTGAGACAGAACACACTCTAACACATGTGTGAAGATGGTTTACCACCTCTGCATAGGCAGCAAAGGACAGAGGAAGTGTGAGCTGCCCCCCAAGGCTCAGGGTGTTACCCCAGGAGATGGAGAGTGCACTGAGAAGCCTCACTTGCACGACAGGAGAGTGGCCCCCTAAGGCACCCCACCTGGAGTTTTGTATCTCAGAGGTCACTGAGTCCACTGAGAAGAGCAGCAAAGGGCATCCTGCTTCCGGGGGACAGAGGCACAAAGGCTGACCAAGGAGCCATTGGCCCCAGGAGGGTCAGACGCAAGGGGTGCTTGTGAAGTTCCTCCTCCTCTCCCTTCGCTGTACTCTCAGCACATCTTCAGTGCTCTGAAAAGCACAGGCAGAAAAGGGGAGAGAACTCTTGGCTGTGACCAAGGCCACCAGGAGAAGCATCCTGTGACAAACAGGGGCCAACTCACAGAGCCCCGGATAGCAAAGCTCTGTTCATCTCTGGTGCCTCACGTCCCTTGAGGTTGGTGAGGAAACTTCGCTGAATTGTCTTCATTCCAGGAACATCCTGGAGTGCTGGGTCTCTGCCACACTGTGACGGAGCCAGCTTCGAGTACGCAGTATTGCATGGTGCTTGTTCCGTAGAAACCACATGGCCACACTTGGTTTCTGAAGGGTCCAAAGTGCACCTGGGAAGTCGGCCAGAGACACCTGGTCACACACAGGATGAACACTAAAAATCTACTTTATTTCACTCAATTTTTGAGCTGGCTAAATAGTTCTATTTTTAATGTCTGTTTGGTTAGACAAAGTATCACCTAAGCCTTGCTTCAGTTCACCTTTTACAGTCTTTGTTATTTTCTATATGTCTTGTGCTTGATTGACTTCCTCTTTAAATCCAGTAATAATTCAAACCCAGTGATTATATTTTTTGTTTGTTGATTTTAAAGATTATTTTATTTTATTTTATTATTTTTGGTTTTCAGCTATAATTCTGTAGCCCTGGCTGCCAACACTTGCTCTCAGTTAGGTAAAAGGTCTTAATTTTCTAAGTGACAGTTCTGTGAGCTTGCACCCTGGTGTGTACGCATTAGGAATTTGATGTTCCTATACCTACGTATTCTATGTCATTCCAAGATGCTGTCCACCTTTTCTGGAGATGGGTACAAGAGACAATAGAAACCAAGGCCATATATAGTTCATGGAGGAAGGTGGGTGAACGGAGGGGATTTAGAGATATTGGAAGACAACTGACTTTTGCATCCCGCAATTTCATTATTGTTATGGTTTCTGGCTAGATGTCCCCTAAGCATGGGCTGATGGGGGCACTTTTAGAAGGTGAATGAATGGTTCATGAAGTCTATAGCTGACTTGCTGTCAGGAGGTTGGCCTGGTCAAAAGAGGCGGCTCACTGGCAGTGAGGCCTGGAAAGGTGCACCTCTCCCCTAGGATTCTCCTTTTTTCTCTACTTCCTGTCCAGCGTGCCAGGAGCACTCCCCCTGCCAGGCCCCTCTGCCACGCTGTCTCTTCTTTGAGGCCAGCTGATCCTAGTCTGAAACGTGAACCCAAATATATCTCTCTTCTTTTAAGTCGTGAGTATCAGATATTTTGTCCAATCAGTGAGGGAAGTAACTAGGGCAGCCATGAACTCAACATCTATTGTCATACACCGTAAACCAGACACGGCGAGGAATGCACTCTCATGCTTACTACCCAATGGTGGGCTCGAGGATGCTGGTGGGCATCTGCCCGAAGTCATGCCAAGGACTTTAGAGCTCTGGGGTTTGTTCACTTCTTATGCATGAGAGTTTGTTTCGCATTGATTCATTTTCTCCCTCTTTTTCTGGGTAGGCCAGGGGGCCTGGAAACCGGAAAGTCAGAGTTGAGTTGTGAATAAGCTACCCTGTCTTTATTTTAATTCCATGCCACATTGGGGACCATTTTTTCCTTCTTGAATAACTCTGTCCCCTTATGTTTTGCTTCACTTTTGTCTTCTGGGCAGCTCCATTTAATGTCTTTATTTTCCTGTACTTCTTTTCATTCTAACTCTGTAGACATACCTACTCTACCTGGACTTCTGTGTTGGATATTCTTCTGTATGCTGGTTCTCAGGATGTGTCACCACACAGCACAAGGTCCTCTGCTGCCTGCGTCCTCTTTACACTCATGACGATCAGATGTGAACATTGTCCCCGTTCCAGATTCTGTATATATGTGCCAATGTATGAAAATATATGTGTGTGCGTGTGTATTCATCTAACTGTTTGAGACAGAACAGCAGAAGTTATCTTTCATATTTCCCTGTCCATGAACACATCAGGACAGTCACACACTCTAGTCAACCCTTTCTAAGCTTTGGTTACAAATCCCTTGAAGTTTGTATCTACTGTCATGACATTTATTGTCGCTTTCCTGTACTTTAACCTAAATCAAGTATGTTTTTTCTGGTCATCCTGGAAAATATTGCAGGCTTTCTCTTTACAAGCAATTCTTGCCTCCTTCTCATTATTACCACTGAAAGTTGGAGGGTTTCCATTTAAAAAAGGAAGGAAAATCTGCACGGGGTAACACATACCTGTAATTCCTCTTCTCCAGGAGGCTGAGGCAGAATGTTCACAAGGGTGAGCCCATATTGGGTAACTTACTGATTTAAGGAGACCCTACCTCAAAATTTAAAAGCTTAAAAACAGAGCTGGAAATGTAGGTCAGTGCAAAGGTCCTGAGTTTCATTACACGTTTGCTTAAAACCTTTAGGAAGCAGGTAGCAGGTCTACAGATCTGACACAGTCTCTATTCCTTTTTCTAATTCATTCAGTAATCTCCTAAACACAGTGTTGATCATATGGTGATCTTACCTCAAGGATTATAATGTGATCTTACACTTAGCATGCATAATTACTATCATTGCATATCTAGTCATTTAATGTCTATCTTCCCCCCAATTGAGATGTCCCAAGAAAGACAGAAATGAACCTATCTTATTAACTTTTGTGCTTCCAACACCCAGTCCCTAAGGTCTGACATATAATATTCAAAATTACCCATCTGATAAAAATTATCTGTATTACATAGAGATCACATAGAAACAACCAAGGAAGTGTGTTGGATAATGAAACCATCTTTTAAGAAAAGGAACCTGTAGAAATTTCATGCAGGCATGATGGCACAAACCTGTAATCCCAGCACTCTGATGGCTGAGGCAGGAGGATTGCTGTGAGTTAGAGGTCAGTCTGAACTGCATAGTGAAACCCTGTCTCAAAAAAAAAAAAAAAAAAAAAAAAAAAAAAAAAAAAAAAAAAAAAAAAAAAAAAAAAAAAAAAGGAAAGAAAAGAAAAGAAAAGAAAAAGGAAATAAGGTATTTTATTACAGTCACTTGATACCCAGTGAATCTGAAAACTAATTGTGAAAATTTCCAACCAAGCCCTTGATGCGGATCAAGGAGAACCCTCCACCTGTCTTGCATCTCCCAATCAACGCTCTCATCTCCCCAAAGCTTCTCTGAACCTCTTCTAGTTTTTCACCAAGAATTCTAATGAACTTTGTTCCCATCTTACCTCCCTGTCATCTCAGAACTTCATGGGAGCAAAGGCCTTTCTTTCGTACTTAGCCTCCCATTTTGCGCATATTAAATAATCATTAAACCTCTACTGAATAAGTAAATATGCTCGCGGTGATTTATTATAGAATACTAAATATCAGCAAGTTGCTAATGGATGAGCCAGACACTATAATAGACCACAATGATACAAAATAAAAATGAGGACCCAGAGACCCCACTTGAAGATATACTTGTAAACCTTTTATTCTATTCTGCCACGCATTATGCCTCTTCATAGTCCCCATTCCCACACATACAGGAAGAAGCAAGAGCACCACAGCCACTCCTTGGCAATGGCTGATTATGCCATGCATCACAAAACCTAAGACAGCTCATGGAATTAAAAGCGTACTCGCCTCATAATTCATTTTTATTTACTGGAAATTTGGCTTACTACCGGTTTAATATTGCATATGATTAATGATGTCATAAAATGTGTATGTTCAAGCTGATGCCTGCTCCTGTCAGGGGGGTCACGCCTGCTTTTTTGCATTCTATGGAGGGCTCAGAGTGATGCCCCGAGTTAAGATTTGTGTGATATTTACATAAATTTGCATTTTCATATATTCCTATTAAATTTGCATAGGAAGTGCATCTAATTGGAAAGACAACAATATCTACTCTTAGGATCCTTAAAAGAACTGTAACTATTGGGAGAAACTGGGGAATCCAGCAAATTGACAGAAAGCACAATAAGTATGTAAAAATATTGGATATGATAGCTTCTCATTGTACAAGAATTTCTATTTGCCAGACATCCCCATATATCTGATCTCGTTTGATTCCACATGAAAACGTTTATGTAAGCACATCAGAGGTGAAGAAGAAACTGTCTGCTGTTAGTAAAGGGTCATGCGCAAGGCCAGCAGGAAGGTCTGGCAGATTCAAGCTTGAAGGCTCTGGGAGGATGCTCCTTCGGCTCCTGTCTGAGAGGTGCTCAGAGCCGTGAAGGATCTGGGGGAGGAGGCCTGGAGTACCCTGGGGGAGCTGCCCAAGTCCACTTCCTCTCTCTCTGATGTCTTCACCCCTGCTTGCCTAAGCCTCTATTCCTTTCCACCCAATGTAAGTCCCAGAAATTAAGAAATTAAAAGTGGGCTCTGTGAAAATGGAAAGGGGATCTGAGATGGAGGGCAAAGCGTAGGTGGGGAGGGGGTTATGTCTAGCTGGTCCTCCAAAGACTCACGTGATCATAGGCAAGGTTCTCAGGAGGTAACTGGATTATGAGGGTGTTACAGCAGCCCTGATATTAGGAGGCAGGGTCTGATTTAAAGAGGCGGGTCATTGGGGTGTGGCCTGGGAGTTACGTCTCGCTTCCCAGCTCCTCCCTTCTCTCTCTGCTTCCCGTCTGCCATGCCACGGGCAGCTCCCCACCATGCCTCTCCGCCGTGCTGTCCTGCCGTGGAGCCACTCAACTGTTAACGGAAACATGAGCCAAAATAAACTTCTCCTCCTTCTAGTTACAGGGTTCGGGAGCTTTGTCAGTGTGTCAAAAATGCCTGACACGGATGTAGGACGTATAGATACCAATTCCTCAAGATGATTATGGTAATTACGTATCACATATTTTTATCAATGAAAATATTACAAAAAGGAATGAAAGATGGCCACCCTGTGGAACTATCACTTTGCAAGGAGGGTATTTATTTATTTATTTATTTATTTTAATGGACAGGGTCACAATTTTGTGTGTCCTCCTTACACACATGCCCTGCTAATCACCCCCGTGTCCTTCCAGTGTTAGTGATGGTGCTGATCATGTGCACAGAGGCGCCCTTTTCTGAAACCCCTTTTGTGTCTCAGAAGAATAGAGAGCCACCCTGGAATGAGAGCAGAAATCTTGATTTCTGACAACACAAGAGCCGGTCCTGCCTGGGGCTGTGAAGTAGCTGAAAGTCCCACTCTGTGTTAGGGACCGGAAGTTACCGTGGAGATGAGGTCAGAGTGGGAGAACTAACTAGGTAAAGAATGGAACCTTGGGAACAGTCAAGAGCACCCACCCCATAACACTGTCTGTCTCTTATCCACAGACACTGTGTGTACTCAGTGCACTACTCGTACCATCTCCAAGCCTCTGAATGAGTCCACGATTTCCTAGGTGAGCAAAGCCATGCGTAGAAACATTATACAATGCATCTAAACTCTCGTAGTTAGCGTGTAGCCTGACAGAGATTCACACAGCCTTTCTTGCATTCTAAACTCATTTTAAAGTTTAATCTTTTGTATGATTGGCAAGCATTAACTTGAAGAATTGGCAATCAGGAAGTGTTTATGAGGTGTGGTGAAAAATTACAAAGGAGCTGGGTGTGGTGGTTCATGCCTGTAATCCCAGTACCCTAGAGGCTGAGACAGGAGGATCCATGCAAGTTCGAGGCCAGCCTGGGTTACAAAGTAAGTTCAAGGCCAGTCTGAACTGCACAGTGAAACCCTGTCTCAAAAAGACAAAGACAAAACAAAAACTACAATCAATGCAAAACATTTAAAAATATTATAGTAATTTATATAGTTTTATAAGGGCCGGGAGTTTGGCTCATTGGCTCAGCAGCTTAAGCGCCTGTCTGGCAGGTGCGAGCCTGGGAGTTCGATCCCGGTGCCACAAAAAATAAATAAATAAATAAATAAATAAATAAATAAAATATAGTTTTATAGTAATTAGCAGGGCATGTGTGTAAGGAAAATTGTTTTATAAAAATTAAAAAAATTATAGTAAAAGACACATTGCCATGAATCCTCCTCAAGATACTTCCCCTCACTTTGATTATACTCATGCCATCATTCCTGTCACTTCCTTTTTCTTTTTTTCTTTCTTTTTTTTGTGGTACTGGGGATCGACCTCACAACCTTGTGCCTGCCAGGCAGGCACTTAAGCCACTGAGCCAAACTCCCAGACCTCCCTGTCCCTTTCTGCAGCAGCTCTGTAAGTGCTCTTTATTGAGTGTCTTTACTTCCACTGTTGTGGCTGTCTTGATGTCCTGAATCAATTGAAAGCATTTCCTTTACCTGGTCATTTTTACTTTGCCAGGATTCAGAAGTCACACAGTGCCAGATCCAGGGAATAAAGTGGATGAGGACACAGCGTCATGCTTGTATGAGTCTGCCTTTCTGTTGGATAGAATTCTGCAGGAGCATTCCCCATATTTTTAATACTGACTCGTAAAGATATTCTGGAAAGAGGACTCCAGAACTGCTTCAGAAACAGGCAAGAATGATAAGAAAAGTACATCTGAAGCAAGGGGGAGTTTTCTGGGGGGAGAGTCATAGCAATGCATCTTTAACTATAATATATATTTTTAATTTAAACACTCACTGTATTTTTTTAATCACACCCCTTAGATGCAGTGTCCTGAATCTTACCACGAGCACTGTGAGTCTCAATTTTCACACCTGTCAATTGGAAGTCTTGAAGCTCACCTTACAGAGTTGTTGCAATTAATGACAACTGTAAGCATGTGATACGAAATGATGATATGAAAGAATGATATACACATAATAAATAAATGCTATGACTGGTCTTTGTTTCAATGCAAGCATTTCTAAAGGCAGCATGACTGATGTGTTAAGTGCCTGGTGAAATCAGAGAACAACTTCTGGATAATATTGGCAGTCATTGTTGAGTATTTCTCCACAATAAAATGTGGGGATTAACCATGCAGTCATGACACAGGAGCTGAACAAATACTTGCTGCTCCCTGCAAACATTTTGTGCATGCATCATGAATATTCACTATTTCGATATTTATCCACCTAACATTTCTTTCCTTTTTTCTCTCTTGTTGTGCAGTGAATATAATGTCCTCAATTTTGAAAAGTAAGAGTAGTTATAAAATATTGATTGGCTCATCAACACAATTCCATTCACACCTTGCTAACTACACTGTGCAGGAGATTTCATGCTGTGATATAAAACATAGAGCTTTATGTTTCACTCTGCCAGGAAAATGCAGCAGCGCTAGAGACAGAGCTGTTTTACAATGCCCTTCACTCATGCACAGCGATGTTGCTACCAGGAAATCATCGTTTCTGCATTCTGTGAGGTGTGGAGGGATGGGTGAATTTTATGACCCAAAATGCGAACACAGCTCCAACTATGACTGTGGACTCAAATCGCCTAGCTGATTAGCTTTCTTTGAGCCTTTTGCCCTTCACCAAGGATGAAAATGCACTATTTTTATTCACTGTTAAGTGTCAACCCTGGAGGTCCCATATTGCCTTTCTGTATAAGTAAGTGTCAACTTCTGCCTAATGGAATATTTTCTTTTTTTGCTTCATTCACACTGCAAGTGGGAAGCAGAGTAACTCCTTTTTATGATCTAAAGGGTTCACTAGGTTTAGCTCTGTTCAACGTGACATAAACTCTCACCGAGTGAGATCTGATTTGAGTAACAATAACCCTGTGGGAAATAGAAACAAACACTTCTGGTTTTAGGATAATGCTGTCGCCAATCCAACCAATGTAGGATGGAGACAGTTGCCACAAGACATTTGCTATTTCTAGATGATTGAGAAGTGACACGAGGGACGGGGGAACTGAAGCCAAGGGTCTAGTAAATTGATAAAGATTTTATTGTCTTCCAGCAATGGAAAGGCTTTGAGAAATTTTTACACATGGTGACATTCAGTTTATATTATTTGTCTTTTCATTTTGCTTTGTGTCTGTATTGCATTACAACTTTGATGTCGAGGTAGAACTTGCATAAAGTAATATGCACAGATTCTCAGAGCATGGCTGAATAAATTTTGCGTGTAGGTACACACACGAAAGTTGCTGCTCACATTAAATTACAGAACACATCCGGTGATTGCAGGAAGTTCCCTCTTGTTCCCTCCCAGCATGAGTCTCCAATGTTTATACCTTTATTTTTCTTCCATCTGCATAGATTAATTTGCTCTTTTTGGCTTTAGTTTGCTTATCACTCTATCTGTGAGATCCATTCATGCTCCTTTATAAAGCTGTAATGATATCTTTTGAACCGTTGTGTTGCAGATGATTTTTATGAATGGTGTTGTGGGTGGACATTCTCACAACCCTCATTATGGTTGATGCGTGATGAGTATGTCGCAGGAAGAGGAAGCAAAACAGACATCGAAGACTCTTTTGGAAGCTTTTGCAATGGCTTGGGCTGGATTGGAGCTGTTGATGTAGAGATAGAGAAAAAATGGGTCATCCTGAGAGGACCTAGTAACCAAAGTGAGATCCGCAGTCGGGAAGCAGGAAAAGGTGAACATTCCTAGGATTTCTCAGCAGACAGCTGAGAAGAAGAATCTTGGACAAACGTATGACTCAGTGGGGAAAGACTGGGTTCTGTTTTGGACACAGGGTAAACACCTTTGGTACCTAGGGCTGTCACAGGGTCAGCAGGACTGTGAGACACAGGATGTGGGTCCAACACTCAGCCGCCTTCCTTTTGGGGCACAGAGTACCAGTGATGGTCTTCCTACATGATCCCTACGTGCTTCTGCAAGTGACCCGGGGACCCAGCTCTCCTAGAAGCAGAGAAGTGGGGCTGTGGTTTGTCACAACTGTGCTACCTCTTCAAAGCCAGGCCTCACAGTGCTATGGCCTTCTCGACCTCTGGTTAAAGGTAATCAGATTTCCCGTGTTGGAACTGTGCTGAGGCCAAGCTTTCGGGATGGGAAGGACAAGCAAATGCAAACCAATGGTTATTATAATCAGTGTCGCTTTACATTCCAACATTCACTCTTAACATTCATCCCCTAAATTCATATTGCTAAAGCAAATTTTTGAGGTAGGAAAATACTAATCCATCATTCAATGAAATTTTTATTTTTTGTTCTTTTCAGTCTTTCAAAGGAAATTTGTATTTTATAAACAAAATTCCTGTGCTCTTGTATTCTGCTATTTTCACCTAATGTTAGAGTATAATATCGCTTTCATGTTCTTCCTACTTTTTTTCTGACACTAGGGTCCTGTCCTCTGACCTATATCCCATGGCATTCTTAAGTGTTTTTAAATTTTGAGACAGAGTGTTGCTGAGTCACCAAATTGCCCAGGCTGAGCCCAAACTTGTGGCCTTCCTGCCTCAGCCTTCCAGAGTGCTGGAATAACACATGTGCATTACCATGCCTGGCTCAGGTTCTTTCTTTGTCTCCCAAGAGTGTTGTAAAGACTTCACACCGTTACACTGACTGAAGGTCCTTTAGCTCCCTGACCAGCCTCCTTCGCACCCTCCAAGCGCCCCTTGCCATAGTGCGCATGCCCAGCATGGAAGCAGTAGAATCTCGCTGGCCGAAATGTTTCTTCTCATCTCCTTCTTCACCACCTCTCTCATCTTCACTCCTGAAACAGAAGGTCCATCTGTGATTTCTGAGGGTGACCTTGAAATCTGTCCAGATGAGGAGCTCTTCCTGCCACTGACGTCAGGTCAGCTCCACTGTCTGCCTCCCTGTATTGTAGTCATCTCTGCCTCAGTCTCCCTGCTTCTCCTTTGGTTTCTTCTGTTCTCTCCAGAGCTTCCCTGCGAGGGTAGAAGCCAACCTGCTTCAGCTTCTACACCATGCAGTGACCTCCTACCTCTCTGTCCTTACTGGTTGGACCCCAGTCTCCCTTGTGCTTTCAACTCCCACCACGTTAAGCCACCCAAGCAGACATTTTTCCACCCTGGAGGGGTCTGGCCAGAAGTGTGGCTCCTTGTCCCTTCTCCTTGTCCCTTCCCGGGATTCCCCAGGGCATCTCCAGGATGCTGACTTGAAGAGTTAATGTTGGGTCCATCAGGATGCACCCAGGATAATGCCCCACACCTGGTGTGTGGCAGTTTACTCTGCACACCAGAGTGGGATTTCTCAGTTCCTATACCCTGACCTAGGCGACCTGTGCCCTCCAGTGGCTGGGGGAGTCTCACAGAGCACCCCATGTGTCCCAACGGCAGCCTGCTGTGGCTCCTGACTGCACCCATTGCACAGGCCCTGTGGTGTGTGTGTGTGTGTGTGTGTGTGTGTGCGTGTGTGTGAAGGGGGCAGGTTCTCAGGGTCCATGTCATCCCTGTAGACCACACCTGTCCCTGGTTGACTCCTTTTCTTCTGGAGTCAGCTGTTTGTGGAGCCTGTGTGCCTTGCATCCTTTGTGAGACTTTGGCTTTGGGTACAATCTGGAAGAGCTTGGGCAAAGCCCACCTTACAGGAGGCCACTCAAGCCACGGTGGTGACAAGGGCCAGGTTAGCCATTGTCAGAGTGGAACTCAAGACTCAGGGATGTAAGGCTCTGCCATCTGCAAGAAACAATTTCCAGAAATCTGCAATTGTCCCCTAGAGGAATGAAAGGGTGGAGGCGCGGGTTGTGAGCATGCATTCAACTGAGCCAGGAAGTCCCTCAGCACACTTCCCCTTGCCCTTCTGTAGCCATCGATCGGCCCATGGGCACAGGATTGTGGTCCAGCTACACACTCAGGCATAAGAGGTGACCCATTCTGATGAGTTGCCAGCCTCCCAGGACACTTGCAGAGCAAAGTCTCCAGACAGTGGGTGTGACTTCCACTCTTAGTTTCATTTATTTATTTATTTTGTATTAGTCCACATTTGCAGCACATAATGACTACATTCCTTGAGGGCATTGGTACATGCACGTAACACATCTTAATTCTTTTATGTCCCCCTCCCTTCCTCTCCATGTCCCCTTCCTCCATCTTTGGGTCTCCTTTCCATTTGCAAAATATCTATCTCCCTGTTTCCTATTATGCATCTTCTATTTTGCTCTTTAACTTATTTATCCTTTGGGTTTCTCCCATAAGAGAAACCATGCAGTGTTTAAACCTCTGTGTCCAATTTATTGCACTTAATGTTATGATGTCGAAGTGTACCTATTTTCCGACAAATGACTCAAGTTTATCCTTCATAGCAGAGTGGACTCCGCTGTGTGTAAACACCAGTTTTTACCCATTCATCTGTTGATGGACATATAGGCAGCTTCCAAGATGTAGCTATTGTGAGTTGTGCTGCTATAAAGTGGGTATGCAAGGATCACTGTGATAGGATGCCTTGAACTCTTTCAGGAAGACAACTAGGAGGAGAATAGACTCAGTGACTCGTATTCTTCAAACAAGACCAAAACAGACTGATAAAATGTCAGCACGTGCCATCAGAGATAATACTGACGACGCCGTGATTCCCCAGTATGTCTCTCTTACCAACACTAAGGACTAGGTTAAAACGAAGGCAGTGGGTTAGTGCTTCAGTCTAACATGTGTTGAGTGCAGTCTACATTCCTGGCTTACGTGAACAGCAAGAAAGGGTTTAAAACAGTAAAACACCATCATGGAGTTTGGATTTTGGCCAGAGAAGCTGAGCTGAAACCTCCAGTAGAACCCACTGTGAAATGATGTGTGTATGCAGCGTGTGTGTGTGTGTGTGTGTGCATGTGTGTGTGTGTGTGCATGTGTGTGATATAATGGGAACAAATGCTTAGGGAACCAAATCAAATTGATCACATGCATACATTTCTGTCTGTACCTCTCTCTCGCTCCCTCTCTCTCTCCCTCTTTCTCATCAAGCCCAGTTTTACCATATTTTCTCTGCCCTCATCCTTTTATCTCTAGGGGGAAAAGGTGGGTCTGGCTGACAGATAACTAATACCAGCACTCTGGTGGATCCTGGAGCAACCTCGACCTCCAGTCTAGACGTGGTCTGGGCTTATCTCCAGTCACCGTGTGAAGCATAAGATCAGGGAGCTGGATAAGAGGACGGTTTTATTGACAGTTACTGCAGAGGACACAAATCGGAGCCTTGTGTCCCACTCTGGCTCCTTAACAGAGAGTCCCATGAGGGGACGTCGCCCCCTACTGGCCTGCCTTGGGCTTGGTTACAACATGTCAAACGTCCATCTTGGTCTCCGTGAAAGCGTACATATTCACACAAAAAGATATAGCACGATTGAAGAATTCTTTAAGGGCCCATTCAAGTAAAAATGCAGTTTTAAATATTGTACCATGCACCTGAAGGATGGTAACATTGCACATTTATTACATGCTACTTTTTGCAGCTCTATAGATCTTTATCTGAAATTATACTAATTTTTAAATTTTCCATTTAGTTATTTGAAATTCTGATTTTACATACAAAATTTTCAACTCAGTACTGTTTTTTCTTCTGTGTGAACTTACTCTTTATACTGCAACCATGTGTTTCTTTGAAAAGAGGACTTGAAGAGATGGGTAACTGTCCCAAAAGAGGTAAAATCCATTAACCTTTACTATTTAAGCATGATATTTAAACATGAAACAATCCAAGCCCATTGATTACTGCTATTTTTATAAGCATGTATTTTTAAGTATAGAGGTCTTCTGACAAAGTGTCACCTATGTCTGACTTTTTCGAAATATAACAATTGAGAAATACAGAACTTCTATCTACTACAGAAATATAAATAGCAAAATATGCTATTAAAGATGATTGGTGTTGTTTTATAAATATTTATTAACATATAAAGGGTAAATACAAATATAAAAGCTCAGGAAAAATCACTTTGAGAAATCTCTGGCCCAGGAATTATTTTCATCTTCATTGTGTCTTTTTATAAATGTGCATTGAACTTGGGCACACTGCAGTCTGTCAACCAGAATAGACCCTGAATGGAATTTGACATACTTGAAAGTTATTCATTGATTTATTAACTAAAATATTTTCTCATACAAGCATCAAATAGCCTTTCCAAATACAATTATTTATGGGCAATCAAGCTTTCCTACCACCAGCGTAATAAAGAGAACATCCTTGTAATCTTCTGTTTTGAAGATGGGTTTATATTTTTGAGAAGTATTCAAATAAGTGCAGAATTCAAAATTGTTTTATGTCTGTAGAATAAATAAACTACACAATTACCTGTGGAAACTGCAACTTCACCTAAGTGATCATACTTCCTACAGTTTTTCTGGACCCCAATGAAATCTTGAAAATTGAAACTACAGCATGATAAATAGAACTTTCAGTATGCAAATAAACTACATGCAAAGTAAACTATTCATTCGATTTAAACTAAAAACATACTTAGCACAGTAAGAATTAAAATGCCAAACTGACATTTTGAACTCTGAGTTTCCTCAAATGGGGATGGATGATGATCTCACATCAGGAAAGAACAGGTTTGATTGGTTAATAGCATTGAAGGATTTTTTTAAAAACTGTCTTTGTTTCATTACAAGTATTCTCGATGATACTAGTGTTAGCTTTCTAGTTTTCTAAAAAAATAAATAAAGCACTGTATAATGGTATCTCTGTATAGTCACCACTATAAACTAATGCCGTATATTGATAAGATAAAAATCAACCTTAATTCCACTACTAGTTACAAGAAAAGTGATCTCAGCATTTCATGGGCTGAGGTCTTAACAATAGTTCTGATTACTTATCTGAACTATGTCTTATTAACTGAACTCCAAGGCACAGGCCACTAGGAAAGCTATTTTCCCATAGGTCTGCTTTAAAATAGCATTGTTTTATTCAGTGCTTCAAAATATTTCTCAGAGAGGATTCCAGCACCATTTTATTTTGACAGTTTCCATTCGGTATCCTTGTCAATCAGAGCACAAGATTTTTTTCTTCTTATTTCCTTCTGCATTTCAGTGCCTTTATCTATATCGCCATTAACCCTTCTCTGACGGCTGACACTTGGCTGCTCCAATCAGTTTTCCTCTTCCCCCGTGGAAAAGAGAGCACAGTGTCTGCCGCCTGTTTGGCAGTGTGCCAGACTACCAGGTAATCTCCGTGGTAAAGCTCGATCCTAATTAGCATGGTGTCATGAGGAAGTTGCTGTTGCTGTCGTCACAGGCAGCAAGTGCAGTGGACAGGGGGTGTCAAAGTCAGACTCCCAAGGACCTGCAGCACCTAATAAAGTCACCAGAGACCGGTGATACGGGCTCTGCACTCTTCTGATGCTGACCTTTTCATGGAAAGTGGTTCTTATCTCATCCCTGTGATGAATGTGAGTCTAAGTCCCAGACGAGACCCTTGAGCACATGGGAGCGCTTCCAAGAGATTCATCTTCAGTTGTCAGTGAGGGTAGGACACTGGCATGGCAGGAAGTTGTGATCCTTCTTTTCATGTGCAGACGGCTGGCAGTAGACCTTTCCCTGCAGCTTCTTTGGGACACACACAGGTACAGTGTTAACCACTAACTTGACTCATGCACTGCAGTTCTGTAGTTGAGATTTCCTTCAGCACAAATTAAATAAGTCCAAAAAGAGCAAAGACCAAGCAGGAGCAGACCCAACTGTGATTTCCATGTTTGAGACAGAAATATTTCTCACCTAGTAATTTTAAAGAGAGATGACAGCATAAGAACTTGAGAAATATTTCATGATGATGACGTAATGAACCAGTTTTAGGTTCACGGCACCACATGGTAGGATGGGTATTTTCAGATGTTCTGAAACAAGGGTGTTGAAGCCAGGTTCTGCACCTGTAGTTCTATCTCTGCTTGGTCTTCTTCTGAATTAGCTCTGGCCTGGTGTATAATATCAAGCTACTCTTACTGATGCCTGAACAGAGTTCTACATAATTCCATACTGCAGCTGAAACACTTCTCCTGGTAGTTCTCAGATTTTCTGCTTTAGTGTCCCTGGATCCTGACTGGAAAAGCTCATGTCTGGGCAAAATGAATTTTTTCCCTCTCCTTCATTTTCCTTCGCTTTTCTCTTAGTTGTATTTACATGCATCTCTCTACATGACCAGTTCATTTCTCAGTATTTTTTCTCTGCTGCTAGCCAGCTTCTTGCTTCAGGAATTCTCAGCTAAATGTTTGAACACCTACTTAGTCTACACAGGACACACCCTATCCCAAGCAGAAGTAGGGAAGGAATAGATACCAGCCACTATCTGGCGTTAGATCTACATACTATCACTCAAAGTGCTGTGAGAGTTGTTAGAATAAGGATGGTTTCACTTCTGTCAAACCCTAATGAAAATAAAATGAAGGAAGCCAGGGGGTTATTAAGGATGGGATTTTATGCACAGGACAAATAATTGTTGGAACCATGACCTTGCACAAAAAGTAATTCCTTGACTTTGGATGGACGCAGTCTCACCACTGACCCTGCCAAGGGTGTTTCAGAATATCCCGTGTAATTCTAAATTTGCCTCTGACACGTTCTCTTACATCAGTCTCCCGGAATATGCACACAGTTTTCTATGGCAAGCATGTCTCTATTGCAATGCCACTCTTGAATAAGCTCCTTAATCTTTGGGGGAATTTCTCTCTTTTGTGAATTTAGTTAAAATTTCCAATCAAGTATGAAGGTAATCAGAGCCCAGGAGAACTGGACACAAATATCCCATGATTATGAGTCTCAGAGGGACAGTTTTGGGACCCTTGAATCAGGATAGTTCCCATTTCCACAACATCTCACCCTGTCTGTCCTTCATGTACATCCAAAGCTCCCAGGGCTGAAACATACATAGGCTGGGGGTGTGCCTTTGAGTTTAGACGTCCTGGCTGTCCTCGCTGGAGACTCCCTGTCCACGGCTCCCCACAAGTGATCTGAAAGCCATTTTTACCTCTGAAGATATGCACTGGGTCTGTCTTATTTGCTATGTGTTTTAAGGGAAACGAACCTGATGCCCACATCCTTCACCCACAGAATGGGAAACTGTGAACTCTAATATAATCATGGTCAGGTTTAATAGCAGCACAATGCTTTGCACGGAGCAGCAAATTGAAACATGGCCCTAATAATGTTTCTCTCACTGTAACATTTTCTTCATCTACAAATCCTGCCATCTTTACTACTATCTGCCAGTGAAAGTCTAGAAAGGGCTAATGCTTTTGTGTGAAGGATACTACCAGAATTTGGCTTTTATCGACAAATTAATTCTTACTTCAGACAACAATGTTCAGCCAGAGATTCTATACTAAACTCTTGAACCTCACAAATGTCAGCTCTTGCCCTCTTCCTTTGGTGAGAATCCTTCAATCTGGAATTTGGGAATGGTCTTTCCTTTCCGTGCCTTCTCCTCTGCCATTTCAGACATCCTAAGGTCTACTTATATTAACAATTTTTTTTTATCCTGCATGAGCTCCACTTTCCTATATTATCACAAGCATGTTTGTTTTGTTGCGGTGAACCAGTCACCACCGAAAACACAAGAGGCACTCAGAGAGGTGGAGGGAACCAGTTTATTATGCCTGTGGCCTCAGAGGAGCTACTTACTTTAAGTCTGAATCCTGAGTGTCTTTTGTTGTTTCTCAATAGAGGGGTTCGAGGTGGAAAAAAGCAGAATGGGTCCTGATTAGACAGTTGTTTTGTGCTATCTGGATATTTTGGTTTTAAGTTTCAGTTTCTCAAAATTTTGTTTTCCTCATCAGTTTTTTTTTTAATTAGGCAATGAACATTACAGAGGGCTTGTCACCCTCCACTGTGAAGCACTTGACTTTCTTCTTGGTAGACTGACATTCATTCTTATAGTCAGTTAAGTCATGATCTGATTGCCTCGAACTTGTACAAGCTTGAATTTATGCTGGGCTGCGGCTGACACTGGAAGAGCCTGAGGTCCTTGCTAACTCTTGTAATTTGATGTGTGTCAAACAATGAATTCTGTCATCCTCCTATGTAGTCATTGCCCTGTGTTCTTGCCTGGCACTTGATTAGTTTAAAATCTGGGTTCTTGGAGTTACAACCACACACATGAAGTTTAGATGTCAACCAAGAATCTTATGTATAGTGTTTGTTGATTTTATCCTGCAGTATTTCTCCATAATTTCCACCGTGATTATATCCTGAAGCCCCTTATCTTACACCTCAACCCAACCTGAATGTTCCTTTCTGACCAATCCTAGACCCACACATGGTCTTGACATGAAGCCTTTTCATCAGAAAAGCAACACACATCTGCATGTCACTCAGGCAGTGAAGTTTGTCATCCTCTCAAAAACCAAATACTGAGAATGTCTCCACATAACTTCAAATGATAGATTTTTGTTGTAGTCAGGGATTGCAAGGAGAACAACTACATACAGGACATATAATTTATAGTATTATTTATAATGGTCACCCAAGGAGCCAAATACAAAGAAAGTACAGGAAATCTGTCCACAACACTAAAGACCCAGAAAATCCAGCTGAGGGCCTGGATCCCATGGCAATAACCTGCACGAATTCAGCTGAAACCTAGAGCCCACGACAATGACCCATGCAAGTATATCCCATGGATCTGCACTAGGAAGGCCCAAAGGTCAGCAGTGGAAGCTAGAAATTCTGTGCCAGTAGGCTGAAGGATCTGTGTTAGCAGGCTGAGGATTCTGCACTGGAGCCAAGAAGCAATGCTCAAAATAAGGGCCAGAGATCCCCTAAAAAGTACACAGCCATCCTCAGTGATGATAAAGTCTCAAGCTCCTATGACAATGAGAACACCTGAGTACATATCAGGAAGCCAGTGTGATAAGCTTCTCCTAGAGATTACACAGCACACGTCTTCCCCTCTGGAGCCAGGATGTAATGCTCCAAGTAAGGACCAAAGCTCCCCCAAAGTGAACTGCAGCCATTCTCAGCAATAGGGTCCCAAGCTCCTCTGATGATAATAGCTGAGTTCGTATCAGGGGAGCCAGCATGACAAGTTCCTCCAGGAGAACCAGTGACTTCAAACAACAACAACAACACATAGAAGAACTCACAATGCTTCTCTCTTCCTCTCCAGGTCTCCTTTTCATGCTGGCAACAGTCCTCAGGTGGGCCATCCAAACTCAACACCATGCTGATTCAGTTCAGCTGGTGTTTAAGTTAACCACCAGTTACCGATCTACTACAATTTTATAAAGTGTATTTCAAGCACTGTGCTGTGTTGCCATGTAAGTCTCCTGGCCTATTCGTGGACAGAGCTGTGAAGGTCAATGGTGGCTGGATCTCCTGCTGCTAAAGCAACACTTCCTGAGTCACTGAGTTTTAACCTTGATCCTGATGTCACTGACTGCAGAGTCTGCAGGAGTAAAAGCTTTCCTTGCAATTTAGTCCATCATGAAGACTGAACTTTTCAAACAGTCATGTTATTAAATGTGAAAGTCATAGAGACAGTTTACAATGGTGAACCACATAAAACAAACAAACAAACAAACAAAAAACCAGTACATTTAAGACGATTTCCTAAAATAAAAGATATGGGCACATGCAAATCTAACCACTAGCATTTTAAAGCTAATGGCCAAAGAATAGGAAATGGGAAGTAGGACCTTTACAAACACAAACTAGAATATACTAGGATGTCTCATGTCTGAAAAACTACTTATCCTCAAAGCAAGGCTATTTTGTGGTTCAGGGAAATTAATCTCACACATGCTAGGCACATTAAGCTACATCCAGTCTTTAACATTTTTATTTTGAGATGAGATCTTGCGAAGTCACTATGCTGTTCAGGCTAGCCTTAAACATGCAAGCCTTCTTCCTCATCCTCCCAAGTAGCTGGGATTACAGGTGTGCGCCACTGAGCAGGTCCCTGGGAACCAAACTTTTATGATGCTATGTGAAAAGAGTGCCCACTTCTGTGGGATTTTTAAAAACATAACAGACTAGTATGAGTTTAGCAATGCTGTGCCTTGAGTATTATGCTGACAATGGTGGCTGTGGTGAGAAATCAGTGGAGTGACAGCCAGGGTGGCCTCACACAGTTAGTTCAAGTTCCAGGGTCACAGAAGTCATACAACTCACTGCCTGGTGTGAAGGTGGTGATGTAGGAGTGTCGAGTTTCAGCTCCACAAGGGATCTTTTTAAAGAGCTTTGTACAGACTTGCCTGGTAGAAATTATAACCTCCATAAATTGTTTAATGATCAAATTTTGTTTTCCATGTTGATAGCATCAGATCTCAACTTTGGTGGGCACGCTGGATTCCCTTTGTGATACTGCTAAGTAGGCAGGGAGCTCTGTCTGAAAAGTAGCAGGCTCGACACAAGTACCTTTTAATCTTTTAGCAAGACAGCCATTTATGTCAGGCTGAGATGATTTTATTCATGAGTGCTTCTCTCTCTCTCTCTCTCTCTCTCTCCCTCTCGCTCTCATTTTTAGAGAAGAGAAGAGAATGTTTTGCAGAACCTTTGCAGATCATATTAGGACCATTGGTCAGAGTTCAGGGGTGCAGCCCAGCTAGCCACATGGCAGGTCCTGGGGGGCCCTGAACCCTGCCCAGCCAGGGTTGCTAGGGGTGTGCTCTGGCTAGCCTCACACTCCAGAGGCTCTGAACTCCTTGCAACCAGATGCAAGGTCCTGGTGGTGCTGCACTCCAGGGGTGCACTCCACCTAGCCACCAGGGTCCTGGAGATTCTGAACTCCACCCAGCCAGGCATAAAGTCCCAGTGTCACATTCCAGGAGTGCGTTCCTGCTAGCTACCTGGGTCCTGGAGGCTCTGAACTCCACCCAGCCAGGTTCTAAGCCCTGGCAACACACTCCAGGTGTGTGCCCCTGCTGGCTTCAGGGAGAATCCAAGCTCTTCCCAGCCCAGTGTCCCAGAGCAATCCAACATAGTACATCAGGAGAACAAGTGGTCAGCCTAACAAGCCACAGAGCACAAGGTTCCAGTGCCATAGTTCAGGGGTGTGCTCCAGCTAGCAATGGGGATATTGGAGGATTGAAGCTCTATCCAGTGCAGCATTCCAGTGAAATCCATTGGGAGGCTGCCTGGCCAACCACACAGGTCCCAGAGAAGGATGACAAAACTAAAGCGCAAGATGCAGTCTCAGACCTCCATCCCACTGAGAACAAACCAGAGACACTGAAATAGAAGACACTGGAAATCACATAACTGAACTTTCTGAAATGATAGCAATTGAAGTAAAGAAACAACTCCATGAAGCTATAGAGAAAATCAGATCAGAAATAATCTCTCAGGTAAAAAAATGAAATGATATATATCATGAAAGAAATGTTGTGTGTATCTAAAGAAGATCTACATAAAAAGCAGAGGAACATAAGAAAATGATGGAAACCGAATGAACAATAAAAGACAGAATTAGAATGCATGAAACAGATTCAAAGGGATATTCAGAAAATTAAAAATTTCATTGAAAGCTAGCAAAACTGCTTGAATGAAGCTGGAGATAGACTCTCAGATCTTGAAGATAGTATGAAAGCTTACAATCATGAAAGAAAAGATCTCTTAAAAATAGCAAGGGACCAGGAAACAACAATTCAACAGCTGTAAGATGATGCAAAGACAAACAATGTAAGATTGATATGTGTTAATGAAAAAGCAGGAGTCAACACAAATGACCTGCAAAGACTATTTCCAGAAATAATACCAAAATTTTTCCAAATATGGGAAGAGAATCTGATATATGGATAAATGAGGAATACAGAACCCCAATTAACCATAACCAAAATAAATCTTCACCTAAACATACAATTAGGATATCAGAAATTCAGCACAAAAACAGAATACTAAAAACTGTCAGAGAAAAGAAATAGATCACCTATAAAGGAAAGCCTATCAGAATCACAGCAGACTTCTCAACACAAACTTTCAGTCAAGAAGAGCTTGGAGTGAAGTATTTCAAATCCTGAAAGAAAGTAACTTTCAACCCAGACTGATGTAGCCTGCAGAAATATCTTTAAAAATTGATGGAGAAATAAGATACTCTCATGACAAAGTATAGCTGAAGAAATTCATGGCCACCAAACCAGTACTACAAAGAGTACTGAAAGACACTCTAGAAAGAGACAAAGATAACTACAATCCCAAGAAAACAGTAAAAGGAAATCATTAAGCAGGGCAAGGAATTAAACAGAAAATGTAGAAAACCAACAACAGAAAGATAACATGACAGAGATAAATTAGTACATATTAGTTATATCAATCAGTGTAAATGATCTCAACTCACTAATAAAAAGAAACAGACTGATAGAGTGGTTTAAGAAACAAAATCCAGCAATATGCTATGTACAAGAAATACATTTAACTCAAAAGAAAATTCATAAACTAAAAATCAAAGGATAGAAAACAATACTTCATGAAACAGGAGCCCAGACAAAGCAGGGGTAGCTATTATGTTTGCAGCCAATGTGAACTTCAAACCAAGAATGATCAAAAGAGATAAACAAGGTCACTACAGACTTGCTAGGGG
>RJWM01013186.1:0-54216 GCA_004363535.1 Dasyprocta punctata | reverse complement strand
TTGGTGGAGCCATTGGTAAGAATCTGGCCAGAATCTCTGTGGAAATAAATACATGCAATTTTCATTATTGGCAACTTCATCAGGACCTAGATAACTCATAATCACACTGGTTTATCTTGTTACCATAGTTTCTCATTCTCTCTAGGATCCATCTCATGTTCTCACTTCTTAGACTTTCCCTTCTTGCCTTTCCCTCCTTCTGTATTTCAGCAAATGAGTCTTCTTAAAACTTTGCCAAGATCAAATAGAAGCCCTAGGAAAGGAGTTATCTGTACCAACAAATTTACATCAACAAATAATGGTACATTTGTGTATAGAAAGTTTTCTTCTTTTATTGCATTGGCTCAGCCATCTGTAACATTTCTGAAATATTGAAGTCCGAGTGCATAAATAAAAAGGAAATCATTTTAATAGTCTAAGTAGGTATAATTCTTGTTCTTAGTCCCTGGCACGCAAACTAGCCCAGTAGTTTGAACCAGGGGCAACGTTCCCATCCCCACAGTGAAGACATTTGGCAATGCCTGGAGATAACTGATACCGGAATCCAGTGGGTGGAGAGTGGTCACCCTGTGGAATATCCTACAATGTTTAGAAGAGACGCCTAGAAAAATCATCTGGCTTCACATGGCGACAGTGACAACGAGGGGAAGCCCTGCCTTAGCCAGGTGTACACCTCAGTCTGAGGAATGGACTCCAAACTGCCTGGTTTGAACCCTGGCTTTACTACTTTAAAACAATTTGGGCAAATAAGGTTAAGATCCCAATAGAGCTGGAGCTGTGGGGACATAGCCTGACTTTGCTTTTAGAGAACTCTTCACTTATGAATAGCATCATGATTAGAAAAGTAGCGTATGTACAATAAGTAAAAATTAAAGTGCAACTACTTGTCTGCCTTGATGCATGGTGAAAATGCTTTTGAAAAGAGTTTGGGATGGTTGCTTTCATGAGCAACAAATAAAGTCATGAAGGAAAAAAATGACTTGTGTATAACATAGTTAAACTAAACATAAATGGAAAACTTCTAGATATTTACCTCTTGCTGTTTTTTCTCCTCCTGAGTGTAGTCAAAACCAGTCTGAATATTTATGTTGGCTTGATCAAGGTGAGTTGGCGTGGCAGAGGAGGACAGCAAGATGTGGTTAGTTTTTTTTTTTTTTTCTACAAGACCTGTAGTATGATTAGGCTTTGCAGGTTTGCTATACTTTGTTTCACCTCAGGGATTTTAATCTCTTTCACTCCTCCCCCTTTCTTACCTCATTTACTTCCTATTTCTTCTTCATATCTAAGCTTTCAATGGCTCTGCTTCTGAGGAAACTTCCTTGCATGCTCACTTCTAATCATACTTTCATTAACACATCAATAATGTGCTTTGGTTTTCTTGCTTATAATGTACAATGCATTATAAAGTCATACTATTTGGCAATAAAGGTCAGTATCCACCTGGTCAATGTAAGTAGCTCTGTCAGGGCAGGACTGTGGCCAGGAGATTGTTTTATTTTGAGCACTGAGCTTATTGCTGACCCCTCAGATAGTACAAAGGAGTCTATGATAAATGGATGAATAAAGACATGATCATGGTGAGCGTTCCACCCCAAGTCAAATTGGGGGTTCATTCAATCTGACATGGAAGCACATTCCTGACTCTTCTCCTCTCCAGATCTCAAAGACTGTCCTTATGGTGTACAGATTATGTCTGCTTGCGTTTTGCTACCAAATTTGACAAAACTAAGCAGGAAAAGTTCAGTTTTTCTTTGTCATCTTTAGGTGAGAGATAATTTTAGGAAACTCTGTTGCAACAACAAAAGCCACATTACACTCAGGGGCACCTGGAATACAAAGTGTCCCCAGGTACCTGCACTTACGGCCACCTGGGGGAAAGCAGTTAGCTGAGGAAAGGAGTCTGCTCTGAAGGCCCCTTCCAAGTTTCTGCAGATCGCATCGGCAGAGGCACCAATTAGTGCTCATTAGAAAGGTGTTTGGGGTTTTTAATTTATTTCATTTTCCTGATGTGGGTAAGAATGGATTGAAAAACTAACGTGTTTCAGGAAAGGACCCAGTGCTGGGGAGACAGCTGCTTTCCAGACACTGCACAGCAAAGCTACCATGGCCTTAATGAGGGCTGTGAGGCACAGATACGTCCACAAGGGCAGAGGTGGAGAGCAAGCTGGTTAAAACTGCCTTGGGGTCCCAGTGTGCTGAGGCTGTGTGAAGCATCCACAGCTCACTGGCATTTCACAGGGACTCCAGGATCACTTTGGCCCATGCAAAAAGCATTGGTGATCCATTGTTAAGCTGAGATGGTCACAAATTGTCAAATACTTATCCTTTCGGGGCAGCTCAGGGTGGGGTGGTCTGAGGAGTTTCCCGCATGCGGGTCACCCACCTTATGAGTCTTCAGGGAAAGTAGGTGAGAAGCACTGTTCCAGAACAATGAGCAATTGTCCTTTCTTTCAGGCAGTCTGGTTCCCTCCTTCTTCCATTTCCAGTGTTTTACAAAATAAAACTCACTTTTCTCACATGATTTGTGTTTTGCCTGAAATAGCATTATGTGGAAATGAACTGAAAAGCAGCAATATCCAAAGAACACAATTTGTAGTGAGAAAGATGTGGTTCCTTTTCAAGCCATTTCTAACTGGGCCCCTTGAACTGATCACTAGTCACTGTGAGCCTAAGTTTCCTTCACAGAGGAGCAGAGGCAGTAACACCTGCCCTGCTTAGACCACATACCTGTTTATATGCCAGCAGGGCATTCCGTGTGACATTTATCTGTAAATACAAATAGTACCGTGGATATAAGGTTCAGTAAAAGGACAGCCAGTGACTCTATGAATGAAATCTTCCTTTACAAAAATGGACGACCAAATGGAGTCCGCATTAACCTAATACCAAAATCAATACAGTTTAAAAAATGTAAACACATGCACCAATATCTTTCATGAATATAGATACAAGAATTATTAACAAAATGCTAGCAAATATACCCACCATTGAGAGACACACTATTGAATCACACTGAAGTGTAAATGACTGCTAGCTAATTCACCTATCAATAACCGATAGGGAAACCTTGTGCAAGCCAAAGATAAACTTGCAGATGCACCTAAGGAGTGGGAGAGAGAGGAACCAGGTATGAGAACATAGCCCAGAAAAGAAAATCAAGCTTTGTGAACCAATTTTATACAAGTGTTGCCTCTGCTAGAGCCTGATCTGAGTTGTTCAGTCACTCAGTTCAGCATTGTCTGCATCTGGATGATTTTTTTGTTCACTTATTCACTTATACATTAATTAACTGCCTTTATTAAATATGTCTGTGATTTGCAGTACTATGATAGGTCATCCAGAAAATACACAAATACATAAGTTGACCTTCTAATTCAAGTGGTTAATTATTTAATAGGGAAGAAAATTTTTAAAGTGTGTGTAATACAGATTAGTGAAAAGAACAGAAAACTCCTTACATTTAGGACTTCAGACAGAGGATCTCGCAGGCTGTGCTTCCAAGATTGGGTCTGTTTTGTGTCTGTGAAGATGGGCTATAAGCTTACTCCAGATAGAGGGAACAGCACGCATAAAATCTTAAGTGATCTGTCTTCCAGAAATGGGCCTTCAACAGGACATTGCTATGGTTCAAATATGAAATGTCCCCCAAAACTCATGTATTGAGGGTGCTAACCTCATCAATGGATTAAGCCATTGATGCATTCATAGCCGAATGGGCTGTTAGAAAGTGGGGCCCAGTTAGAGAAAGGTGGTCACTGGAGAAGTGCCTTTGATGTGTATATCTTGTCCCTAGGCACTTTTCTGTCTGTCTGTTTCTCTCTCTGTCTTGGTGTCTTTGTCAGTCTGTCTCTCTCTCTCTTTTTCTCTCTCTCTCACTCTTCCTTGCTTGCTCTGGTTCCTTGCTGCCGCAGGTGGAACAGACTTCTTCTCCCATGCCATTCCATCATGGTGTTTCTGCCTTGGAGCCAGCTAACCATGGATGGAAACCTCTAAAGCCATTAGCCAAAGTATACCTTTTCACCTTTAAATTTTTATGCCAAGTACTTGGTTCCAGTGACAAAAAGCTGACTAATGGAAGACATTCAATTCTTCTCAACAAGTCTTAAGTGATGCAAAGACAGCTGCTTTTCTGCCTTCCTTTTTCTCTTTCTTACTCTCTAGGACAAGTCTAGATGCCACAAAAGGCCCTCTTCCAGGGCTGTGCTTCGGAGTGTAGTTGTCGTCTTCCTTCTCTCTTTTCACTAGCGAGGGGTAACTGAAGTCCAAGGGCTTTCACTTCAGAGACTCCAATGGCTGCGATACACTCAGCACTTGGAAGGTAACAAATTTGCTATGTCACAATTGATAATCAACTCAAGTAAAAGAATGTCCAAATCAATTGCGCTTTAGCAAGGGCAAACCGGCTGGACGCAGGCGGGCTCCCAGCTCGGGCTGGCTGGGCTTGATAAATTTGCCCTTATTATGGCTATTGATGTTTAAATTTCTTCAGGGATGTTGTTACATGGGTGCCTGGTGGTGACAGAGGTACGATGACCTCCTTCGATCCTTAATCTACACCTGTTAGTTGGCTCCCCGGTTGCCTCTGAGGATACTCAGGCTTAAAGGTTAACAAAAGAAAAACAGGCCAAGTTTACGCGATGGCAGCCGCAGATCAATGCAAGTAAATAACCTTCTCTGTCTTATTTCCCCAAGCATTATTGATCCAAGTTCTTTGTTCTTTGTCATGTTTCTGTCTTCTTTTCCCAGGGGACACTTGGCGATAGGCTTGTATTGGACACGTTAACTGGCACATTATGACAGCTATCATTTTGTCACACAATGTGGTGATATATATATATATATATATATATATATATATATATATTTCTTTTTTTTAATGTGTATCCTACACTGTAGACTGAACAGTGAATCTCAAACATATACTTCCATGCTCCAATTTTTTTTGTTTTCCTCCTGAAACAAGTAGGATTCCTTGAATTTCTATCACATTAACAATTAGTTTTAAACACCTATCTAAATGAACAAAGGTTTAATAGTTTAAAGAACCTTCTAAGGTATTAAAGCTTGGGTGTAGTGTTGGTGAGTTGTACATGCTGAGGTCTTGTCTAGCACTAAAACTTTTTTATCTTTACAAATTGGGTCTTTTACTGTAATATTATTTTATTAGGGTTACTGCATATTATTATATTACAGTAAAAGACGCAATCTGTAAAGATAAAAAAGTAGATTTTACTTTTTATTTTTTGTTTGCTTGTTTTTGTTGTTTTGGTACCAGGAATCGAACTCATAACCTTACACCTGTCAGGCAGGCACTTAAACTACTCAGCTAAATCCCCTGCCAGGTGTGGTGGTGCACACCTCTAATCCCAGCACTCAGGAGGGTGAGACAGGAGGATCGCTGTGAGTTCGAGATCAGCCTGGGCTACAAAGTGAGTTCAAGGCCAGCCTGAACTGTGTAGTAAGACCCTGTCTCAAAAAATAGGGCCATGTAGATTTTAAGAGCTATTGTCACTTTTTCTTTGTTTTTCTGTGGAACACTAAGGGAAATTAGAACAATTACCTTGGTGATCCTAAATCATCTTTTCCTCAGGGAAGTTCTTCTGGTACCCTTGCAAAATTTTTGCTGGAAGTGATTTGAATAGGAACATGACTTGCTTTCTTACCAAATTCATTGTATTTCATCCACAAGCAAATGATGAATACATATTAATTGCAAAGTACAACTTTATAACATAATTTTATATGGAAACAAGGAAAGCCCTTTTTGCTAAAATTCATTATACTTTAAGGCACAGTGGTCCAGTTGGAAAGAAAAAAAACAAACTCCCTCGTTGAATTACAAAAATAAAACTAGAAGAATGAAAAGATTATGTTAAATATGGTACCTTAGCCAGATGTGGTGGCACATGACTGTAATCCTAGCACTTGGGAGGCTGAGGCAGGAGGATCTTTGCAAGTTTGAGACCAACCTGGACTACAAAGTGAACTAAGGCCAACCTGAACTGCATAGTGAGGCCCTGTCTCAAAAAGACAAAAAATAAATAATTAAGTAAATAAATAAATATAGTACACTTTCTTTGAATTGCCTCAACTGACATAGAAGATTTAGTTCTAAAATAACTAATTGAGAAATTAAAGATAATATGAAGCATTTTTATGTTTGATGCAGTGGGTAACAGGACTGGTACTTTCAAGATAAAAACTAATTTAAATGGAAAAAATTAAAACCCAGTGTCCATAATTGTTGCTCTTAAATGAAATGTATGCCAAACAAAGTAAAGAAAACGTTTGCAATTTTGCAAAAGAAAAAATGCTCTTTTAACAACCCCATAGTACCAATGTATTCTCTGTAGAGAGTTTTAAAAAACTGTGCCAAGTTTGATGGTCTAATCAGTGAAACTGTCAGTGACTATTCACTATCTTGAGGGTCAAATGGCATGCAATCTTGTCTCTTAAATTATTTCATCACACAAATTTCATTACCCAAATATACATGCAAATTGTTCACTTTTCTCTTTCACTTGCCAATTATTAAAATATTCCATTTAATATTGGGTTCCCAATTTAATATTGGGTTTAGTGCACTGAGAAGCTATGTTTTAAGACTGGTTGATGAAGTGTGAAAACGTTTCTATCCGTTCTCTACATGAGAAATCACTGCAGTCATTGCCAGAGTATGGAATTGATTACTGATAACATTTAGAGCTTTGCATCTTGTGCTTTGCCCTAAGAGTTACCAGTGGTTACTGAATCTTCCTATGGTAACCACACCAACCGGAGGAGTTGGTAATGTTTTAGTTAACAGATAAGAACTCTTCACACTTGATTACTTATCTGATCTACCTATTTCTGAGCATCAACAGAACTATATGCTCTTGAGTGCTACATAACTATCCCAGAAGCATGCATTCCTGATTCTATGGGTGTTATGCTGGGTTCCTCTGATGTGGCAAGTGTGTTTTCTTCTCATGTATTTCATCTTGAATCACTACTCGTGTCCTATTTGTTTATGAGTCTTGTCGCCTCTCTCTTTCATAAAACCATCCCACTGAAACACACTCAGAACATTTTGTTTGCACATGTTATTCAGAAGATCACACCATATGTTGTAGTCATAATTTTAGAGTCATTAGCTTTTATTTCTATTTTAAAGTTTTTTTCCAACTATTGACCCTCCCATAAAGGTCAGTGCATTTTTTAAAAAGAAAACATATTCAAAAACTTTAAATAGGGATAAAAATGAATTCAGCTGAAAATATTTCAAATGTCAGAGTTCTGCCAAATAACCTCTTCTTTCCTATCCCCAAGCCATCACTGGACATTAAAGGAGACGAAAGAACTATTTTCAAAACTTTAAAAGCATTTGGTTTTATAGGAAGAGTCTGTTTGGGAATTGTTTATTCCCCAAATGAGAATTTTGTCAGTTCCTGTCATACCTATAGAAGCCAAGAATTTTGCAGAAAAAGTATACCAAGACTCCTTTAGTATAGGGAATGAAAACATAATCATCACAACTTTTATGGTGTCTACAAGGTTTCTATTTGTTCATGCTCTACCATTTTAAAAGACAACTTTCTGTCAGAAGTTTTCAGTGTGAAAAATAAATGTTGTAAAGTATTTAGATAGTTTTGGGGGTTACCTTAGTCAAGGAAAGGTTCATAGTAGCTTTACTGTGGGATATTGCTCATGTTAGAAATTCTGGAACCTTAGACAGTACAGCCTCATGCTTGTAAGGGAATTAGAAAGCTTTTCATACACAAAAATTCCCCAATATATCTCAGTAAACATTTTCAATTTGACATAATACAATAGTAAGACAAGAGTTAGTGAGACAGGAGTTAGGATTCAATTAAGCAGTAAGGACAGCAGCCCCAAAATGGAGTTGAAAAGTCCCAAATAGAGTTTGCTGAGTTACCACCCTATATTAACTGTGCACCCACAGAAAATGATTCTACAGATGCAGACATTTCATTCAGTAGAGTCACACAAATATAGCACCACAATAAGATATATATTAGATGATAATTATCATAAACAACACCATTTACCATGACCTCATTTTCAGTGAATGTCAATTAATGCCCTTATTTTCTGTAAGTTAAAGCAAATATGGACTCTTATAATAGGCAGTACCTCCAAAATGATCTGTGAACTTCTTGAAAACAGAGGTTGGGTCTTGATACTTTTTTTTTTATCTCCACCACCTTGCCTGGTGTCTACACATAGAAGATATTTAATGGAAGCATACTGAATGAAAACTAATATTAAATATCAACAATATTTGATATTAAACATCAACAGTATTGTCAACAATGCCTGAATGCTTGCTGACTGTTATTGCAAATGCTATCTACTACATTAAGAATGCACTAAACCACTGGACTAGAAGAGGAGGAACCTTCAACCACATTCATGAGTGCTTGAAACAGTTCCAAGTGTGACTGAGGTACAGGACAGATCTTTACATTCATGCTCCAGGTTTGCCTCACTTCCTTGGATATATTTCAAAACAAGCATACACGGAACTGAATCGCAGACTCTCAATGGTACCATGTGTGGTGTAGACTTTCTGGATTGCTCTTGTACATTCTAACTCAGTAGATGTGAGGCTGTGTGTGAAGTTCTGCATTTCTAACAAATTCTTGAATGATGTAAATGGTGTTAGTTCAAAGAATACACTTCGTGTAGCAAGAGATAGATGTAGGCTTTGGGATGAGAGATCTGTGTTCTCACCCAAATATGCTACATACCTGAAATAAATTTAAAATTTCTAGAAGCTCAATTTTCTCTACAATTAAAAGGCAAAAACAACCTTATTCCTACAGATTTGAGTTCAAGATTAAATTAAATGTGGTATACTATATACAGACCTTTCTACTTTTCTTCAGGGTTAAAATGCATCTTTCTCGGGTTTCTGATAAATTAAAAAATATCTAACTTCAGAATACTTCTAAAATCTCTCTAATATTTAGATATTCCTTTATGTAAAATGCAGATCATACTCCATTTTTCTGAATAACTGAGATCACAAATGCAAAGGCGATTAATAATTTCCAAAGCAAAACCGGCATGCCGTAATCTCCCTCGCCATCGTGTATAAATGCAGCAAAATAAACCTCTCCATAGCTGTCCTACTATCATGTTGAAACAATTGTTGGAACATTGTCCCTCATTCTGCATCTAGATCCAAATTTAGCATTTGAAATGAGCATCATTTCAAAAGCCAAATTAGTTTGAAAATCTTTTTAACACTGTGCATACAGATAATTTTAGATGAGTTGTCATGTTTGCAGTAACGGGCACTGCTCTTTTATATGTCGCATGTTATTTTGGAATGGGGAAGTAGATGTGCTTAAGTAAAATTGAAGGCATATGTGATACCTTAAGTATGTGTCTGTTGTCCCTGGGCGATGATCCTATAGCTTAGTATAACTGCTGTTACCGCCTCAAAACTTATACAGAAAATATCACCAGTCAGACTAGATCAGTTAATGCTGCAGTAAACAAGAAAGAACAGAAGAAAGAAAGAAAGAAAGAAAGAGAAAAGAAAAGAAAGGAAAAGAAAAGAAAAGAAAAGAAAAGAACAAAAAGAAAAAAAAATACCAAGAATTTTCGGAACAGCCACCATCTTGAATGTTAAAGTTACCTTTGTTGTAGTTTAGATTTGGTTTGGATGTACTCATCAAAGAGCTCGTGTGTGTGTGTGTGTTGCAGGAGGATTGATCCTCAATATCGTGATGTTGGGAGCCATGGAGTCTTTAACTCTTTAAGAAGCTGGGTGTAGCAGGAAGTGTTTGGGTCACTGAGAGTGTCTGAAGGAACTAAGATAGTTCTCTTGGGTCTCTGAATTGATTCTAGGGAAAGCTAGTTGTTAAAAACGTGAGCTTGATTCCTGAGTTGGTCTTTGGTTTCCTGTCTGGTAATGTGCTATCTCCCTCCTTCGAACTCTCCTCCAGTTATCATGTCATCCGCCATGCTGTCCTTATTAAAGCTGATGCAGGGCCAGGGATTTAGCTCAGTGGCGTAAGCGTCTGCCTGGCAGGTGTGAGGTTGTGAGTTTGATCCCCAGTACCAAAAAAAAAAAAAAAAAAAAAAAAAAAGCATGAATATAAAACTGATGCAAGTGCCATGCCTTGGACACTGCAGGACTTTGAATTAAATAAGCCTCTTCTCTTCATAAAGTTACACAGCCTCAGCTATTTCATTAAAACAAAAATAAAGTCAGACACCATCCTTAAGTGACAGACAGAATACTGGTAGGTTTTACACTGGTAAATAAATTCTCTGATACACATAACTTCTCTCAATTCATTTATTAGAAGAAGTCATATGGTCCCATGCAATGAATACAGTGGATAAGCACTATAACTGTCATGTGTTCCTAGGAAAGAAGCAAATAGAAATAGTGATTAACAGCTCAGATAAACACCTTACTTATTTCATCAGGCATAAATAATTATGTCTCTCCATTTTTCCTAGGCCATACCTTTCTCTAGGGCTACATTATTTCCACCAGGGTGGCGAATCACGTTTATTCCAGGAGCACAAAGTCAGGTCGTCCTCCTTGACCTCAGCCACTCAGCCAATCGAACAGCCACATGTGTACCTGGATTCTTCACAAGCTCCTGTCACAGTCAGACTCAGATGAAATACAGGGTGAAGACAGCAGCATTTTTAAAGCTGTAGAAGGAAAGAGACCCTGCCAATCCTAAATGTGTGTGGGTGGTAATGCTCCTCAAGGAGTAAACTCTGACTAATGGCAAAGTGAAAGTTTCATCTTTATTACCTTTCAAAAGTGACTCTGGTCTTTTATTTTATAACATTTCCAGGAAAATCCTTTAATTTTTAGCAGACAAACTTGCTGAATAAACTGCTCTCTCGCCTTATGGTGCTTCATGAAGCAATAGTCAGTAGCATCATGCAGCACTGAAATGCTTCACATCTCCGTGTTTCTTTTCATTCATTTTGATATTCTTTGGACTGTACCTCCCAAATGGAGCACTGAACACTTTAATCTTTCCTTCTTACAGTCTTCTCAAGTACTTGCATTGGAACACCTAACAAATCTGCTTTATATTCTGTTTATACCTAGTGTCACTATACAAGTTTCATGAGCTTCAAGATTTCTGATTCAGCTTAGAGTGAATCCAGGTCACGTGTATTTAGTAGATAATTTTCAGTGGACCTCATAACTGTCAGCTGGATATTTTTTGCCAGTTTCATATTTGATGCCATGAGCATTAAATCTAATTAATTTTATCAATAATTGATTTAATCATTACAAAAATCAACATATTATCTTTGCAACATGGCCAGTTTGAGGTGGGTAGGTAATTCACTGCTGTGGGTGAATTGTAAGATGTTTACAGTGTTCTTGTCCTCTGCCTGCTAGCTTCAGTAACAATGCCCTTGACAACAAGAATGAGTCCCTAGACTGTAAAGTAGCCCTTGAATTACAAAAATGAGACTTGGATGTGAATCACTAACATGAGAGCTCAGGAAACTTAAATTTTTCAAGGTAATTCATTTTTATGTCATAATTTAAAAATACTGTAATGAGCCTCCATATTGCTATATTTATCATATTATGTAGTATATAATTTGTGTGTGTGTTGTTCTAGAATTTTATATATATTCTCAATAAATTAAATGCCTTTAATATATACATACTGGGAAAATAGTATTCTGAATCAGTGAATTCTTGAATTAGATGTATGAAATAAAAATGCAGTTAGGATATACTGAATATTTTCATATAGAAATGATGCTGAATATAAATTAAGAGCATACATTTCTTCATGCAGGAATTTCTGCATTTGTTTACACACAAATGATGATAAATTCTTGAAAATTATTTATTCTATTCAAACATTTATATTGTACCTTGAGATTTTGTTGACTTTTTTTCTCTATTGGGAACTTTTCATTCTAGGTAATAAATACTGTGCCTTCTTCAAATTGTCATGAAATTCATATAAAGAAGTATAAATTAATGAGCTTTTGCTATATTTGATGATATGCTGAAGACTGATATCAGATAGTTTTAAGATTCTGAATTCGTAGCAATTATGCTTCTATCTTCAGTGGTGTCAACCTGCATTAAATATTGGCCAGCTTTGTTGAGAACACCTCAGCAGACTTCTTATTTAATTTGGAGATATTATCAAATAAGGTAATTCACTCTGACTTATAACATGATAACAAAAAAATCTCCTTTATTCTACCTGCTTTATTATAAATTTAAACTTTCTTAAAGTGTAACCTAACAACTGCTCAAAGCTGTACCAGTGGGTAAAACTCAAAATATAGTTCCTTCTTTTAATTTAAAGAAAAAAAGCACTCATTAAAACAATAGTACAAAATTTCAAAATAAGATTGCAGGAAAGTAACAATGGTTAGTATATTGTGTATTGCTATTTTCAAAGTAGTTGCTTATATTACAAGATATAGACATGAAAAATTGATCAAACAATATAGGCACAAGCCTTTATTTTCAGTGAACTAATAGCAATTAGTAGTGTAACTATCTTAAAACTATTTTGTGTGTATATATATAAATATGTTATATATTATATATGTTTTTTTGCTTTTTCCTTCCTTATTTTCTCCTTTCCCATCCCAGATCATTTCTGATTTCTTTGTCCCAGAGCTGCTTCTTTACTGTTCAATTTAATTACAGTAATCATTTGCATAATCTGTGTGTTCTGCTGAGGTTTCTTTAATAGTGAGACTGATGTTGGGGGCTCTCTTAAAGGGATACCCTTTCTTAAATCATTCTTTACATGTATTTTCGAGGTTAAGAATGGCTTCAAAATAAAATACACACCTTATAAATGTATGTAAATATATGTTGAGATGTCTATAAGGGTGTTCTTTGAGTGCGAGTTGATACTTTAGCTGCTGGGCCCGAAGAATGTTGTAAAAATCTTTTCCCTTTATACTTTTCTGCTTGTATCATTTGTTTGCTACTATTTTTCACCCCAAATTTTTAAATGTTCTGAAAAGCATGGTTTTGTGCTTCCCAATGCATTTTTTAATGTATAAGCTTTCAAAAATTCTCCCAACTTTTGATAAATATGAAATTTCTCAAAAGAGCCATTCAAGAGTAAAATATATCTGATATTTGAAAACACTACGTTTAATAATAAAGTGGTAGTTTCTTCTCATGCTTTCATCTAAATGATGATATTTAAACAAAAATGGGTTTTAATAAAGAAAATGGTATGCTGTCATTTTCCAAATTTTTAAAGAAAATACTTCAGCCTAGTTTTCATTTTTTTACTGTTCAGCAAGTTTATTGACTCCCTCCCTTGAGATTAATTTGTTACATATACCTATATAAACATCTACCTTGTGAACAACAGAAATGATGGGATGGTGTTTTTCAGGAAATTTTATAATTAAGCAGAGATAATTCATTGAAGAAGTAAGACATATATATGTATATTATATATAATGTATTCATGTGAGTACATTACAAAATGAATTTTCACAGTGCATGACATTGATTAAAGTCATTATTATTGTTGTTTAAATACACACGGGCACAAAATCTTGAAGTTTAGTTTCTTTTCAACTAAAAGTTCTAAGCAAACCCATAAATTAAATGCATACCAAGCCAGAAAACCAATAAAATGCAATGAAAACTATTTTTAATATAGTACATTGTTTTGTTTCACTAATACTTAAAAAACTGACATTCCCATGGATCCTCAGATGTGGATATTCGTTACGGTTTGAGTGTCTCCTCCACAACTCATTTTGTAACTTGACCACCCCCTAGCAGTGTGGAGAGGTGGAACCTGAAAGAGGTTATGAGGTCTTGGGATGAATCCAGGCCATTATCATGTGAGTGGCTTAGTTACTGCTATAGTGAGTTCTCGAATAAAAAAACACATCTGACCTATTTCCTCTCTGTCTAAAGTATGTTCATTTACCTTTGCACTGTGCTGTGACCCAGCACAAAGGCCCTTCTCTGATACTAACACCATACTTTTGGACATTTCAACAGCCAGAAACATGAGATATATGAATTTCTATTGTTTATGAATTATCCAGTCTGTGGTATCCTATTATAAAGGCATAAAACAGATTAAAACATGATGTATCAAATATACCTCTGTACTTAAATATCAGTATTATTCTTGATTTTGAATGTTGTATAACAATATATTTGCTGTATGTAAAGCAATCATTCTAAGACTCCATTTGCTTCTCTGGAATTATTGAGCTTCATATTTCATCCACCTAAGCAATCTGCAAACACCAGTTTTAATAACTCCTTTGATATATCTTGCTCGCTTGTATGTAATGTTGGTGTTACTGCCTCACCTGCATTATTGATAACTGGATTAAATGGGCATCTAATTCAATTGTTGCTGAAAGTGGGAAAAGAAAAATTCTTCATTGTCTTTTTAGCATCATACCTACTGCTAATGAAATGGTTCACATCGGTATGCATAAAAACACGATCTGCTCAATACATCAGTCTTCAAGGTGAGTGCAGCATTCATCTTTAATCCATTTCTTTTTGAAAATAGTGAACTCACATGAAGTTTGGCTTTCTTGTCAGTTTAATGTATCAAAAAAAGCAAAAATGCAAATTATAGCACTGAAATTAAGAGGCAGAATATAATTTCCAGACAGTTCAGAATATGCTTACGTTGCTTTGTTTATAGAATCATTAAAAAAGACTACAAAGTAATTGAAGTGGATTGAAGTTTCCAGAAAATGGGTCTGTAGAATTATCCCACATTGAAAAATTCTCGTTTGGCAATTCACAGAGATTTAAAACTCATCAATTTAAAACGTACACTGAGTGGCTCTTATATCCTGTGAGTGTTAGTTGTTGAACAAATGGGCTGAACTGGTTCTAAGCACTCCTGGAACTCACAGTTTAATAAGTGCAGACAGCAGAGTGGTGGGGGAGAAATTAGACTCTGTCCTTATCTGGTGACTTTGAATAAGCAATTGCTTAAATGTTCTGTGTCTCAACTCATTAAACTGTAAGATGAGGGCCAATACCTGCTTTAGTCGTTCAATAAGAGTAGTTACGGCTTTAAAGTCTTGGAGGAAAGGAAAACCTTATTGGTCACATTTACTTATGTTGAATTAGATCAAATTTGAGATAAATACTAGTAAAACCATTTCCAAAATAGTTCAGCTTGATCATACTACAACCATTACAGTCAGCTGTATTAATAATTTTACAGTTATAATCCCCATTGAAACTTCCTGTTTGAACTCTGAATCCAAAATAATGATTCCAGTGACATTATTATGCCCATTATTGAAATCAGTCATGTCTGGACTGTGACATGGCATCTGTCTAGCAGCTGTCTGAAGTATTACAAATAGATGGAGATGGTAAGAGAAAAACAACTTTTTCAGCTGAAATTTCAAGGGAATGTTCAAGAGAGGGAGCACATGGATTCCTGGCTTGGAATGCTGCCAGAATCATTAGAATTAACAACCGTCCTGCCTGGTGGAACACACCATGGGCGCTTTAATGATCATCTTGACTTCCCATCTGAAAGACGTCATCTCTGACAGCCCAGGGTCTGCTGCTTACAGCACAGCACACAAGGAATTAGCAAGGTAGTAAATCATTGCAACACTCTCTGCAGGAAAGGTTTGCTGTGGTCCTTTCATTGTGAAAAACAAAGAGCTTGAACTGATAATGCTCTGAGCTTACTTTTCCTCCACAGCCTCTTCCTCCACCATTAGTGAATTTGTGCTTAGGGAGTGCTAATTTTAATATTGGCTTAAGAAAAGTATAATTAGAAAGGTAAATCTACTGCAGAAAGGAAAATCAAATAACATCTCTCTCTCTGTAAATGTATGCTTGCTTTAACTATGTACCTAAAATCACATGCATTCTAGCACAGTGATTAGCACGCAGTAGGTTTTCAGTGAATAACTGAATATATATAATAGTCAATATAAGCAGAAGATGAACTGTAAGAAACCACGTGTACAAAACTGCCTGAAATCAGTTTTGTATCAAGGGAGGGATACATAATTTCAAAGTATATTTTACACAGCTTCAATACATATATATACTAATTTTTCTGACTTTAACAGTAGGATACATTTTTCAAAGAAAACTTAAACCTGTAAAAAATCAGAATCAAGTGGGTTAGTAACGATCAATCATCAATCAATCATCACTATCCATTGATAATACTTTAAAACTAACACTTTGATGTTTTCTCATATTTTATGTATATATATATACACATATATACATATATATGTACATAATGTATATCATACACATATTTAGTGAAGTATTAGAATGTTGTGGTTTATTGTACCCTTTTTTTGCTGTTTCTCAGTACTTCCAAAATTGGAGCCTATTCTTAATGAGAAATAAAAGAAATATTTTCTAGAATGAGTCCACTACATACATTAAATTAAATTAAATGTTTAATATAAAAGCAAATTAGCATGTTGTATCTTTAAGAAAAGTCTATGAAGCCAATTTAGTCTTGGGTCAACACGATTTATCAAGAAGGGGCATGCAGGACTAAAATCACGGCACAATGCTTCCCCTCAGTATGAAAGATTGCTCATTTATGTTCTTTTTATTCAACATCATTCGTCTGGGTTTGGCATATCTGGCTGGAAACCTTATTTAAAAATTTGGGAAAAGAAGTAGAGAAAGGTATAATGATATTAATGTGTTTCATTAATTGTAGGCAGTGTAACCTCATTTGCTCAATTGTCCTGGGGATATTGTTGCTGTTTTAAATGGAGAGCAACTGGTAAATTGGGAAACAAGAGTCTTAATGTTTAAAACAGAGCTTCTAGTTCAGAGACAGAAAGTCATGTTCCAAAGAAAGCCGCGTCTCTGCTTTGCCCATTTAAAGCTGAACAAAACGTAGTGCAACCAAAGAATGTAAGGGAACTGGAAACAGCTGTGAAATCCTGGGAAAAAGGAGGCTGAGTTAAAATGGAATTTTTGATAACCAAGTCAGCATTATCTTTCCCACTTGTGATTGCCAAAACTGTGTTTGTTTATAGTTTCTTGAAGATAAAGAAGTAACTTTGGGCTGAGAGAGAAATACTGCATTTCCCTGAGAAATAAAAATGTTTGAGATTCTCTTGGTAGGTCTGGAAAGCATATCAGACACATGCCCACCTGAAGGGTATTTCCTGCCTAATTTTACAGTCCTGAGGGACAATGGTAGGCTCCAAAAGATCCCTAGTAAACTGTGCTCTTAATTTGGGAAAAATTTAGATGTGAAGACAATTTACACAAATGCAGTTTGCCAAGTAGGGTTTAACCTGCAAACCAGAGTGTCTTTGACAGGCTAAACCATTTCAGATGAGCCCAGTGGTTTGGGAAAATCTTAATGGCACATGGTGTGTGAGCCTGTAATTCATTCCTTCCTAAGCTATGAAGTTTCCACTACTTCCTGTCACGTCGTTTTGTAGCACTTTAGGTAGAAAAAAAAGTCAAAGTTTTGCACGTAGTACAGAAGATCCTTTGGGATCTGGCTTTGATGTAATCACCCATTCCTCTTTCCCAGGGTCTTCCTCACAGACCAGTCATCTTCACTTGGGGGTTTCTTTTCTGCATTCAGTGGACTATGCTCTCTGGGGTCTTCAAATTAAGTCTAGAGCTTTTTAACACCTTCACCAAGCACAGGTCTTTGCACACAGTTAAGCATCTATTGTGTGTGTTTCTACCCAGTGGATTTCAGGCTACTACTGGTCAAACACATATGCAAGCCCTTGGGGAGGAAATGGAGATATTTCATAGTATCTGCTTTCCTTTTATAAAACTGTGCATGCTATGCAATTTTTTCTTCCCTGTGATTTTCAAAGGTGATGCTTATAACAAGTTGAAAAAATACCTAGAATATGTGATCCAATTACATTTGATCATAGAAGAGATTCTAGTACTTATAGTAAGCTCCTACTGAAAGTCATGTACAATGTTGAAGAACAGTGAGTAAGAGTTATTCATTTTATAGAATGCTGAAAAAATAAGCATGCCTGCAGCAGAGAGATTTTTAGCACATAGAGTGTAATAAGTGGTATGAAAGAGTGATTGTTTTTACAAGTTTTATGGAAATGTAGTGGTGAATTAAGACCTTAAAGGTTGGGTACAATTTGATACAAAGACACAAAGGATAATGAATTTTGATGGGGAACAGTTAGAGTGGGCAAAAAATTCTACAAGTGTCAGGAGATACTTGTAGCTAACAAATATCTGTAGTAAGAAGAGTTATTTGTAGTAAGAAGGATGAACACCATTAGGAAAAATGATGAAGAAGCTGAGAATAACTGAACCCACTTCTGCGGTGGATAAATAGCAGCAGGACACAGAAACTACTGATGACTTTCAGGAAACAAACCTGGTGGAGTTCACAGATGGGTAGACAAAGGAAAAGATGTGACGTTTGTCTTTCTGTGCATAGCTTATTTCACTTAGCAGAATACTCTCCAGTTCCAGCCATGCCGTTGCAAATGGTAGAATTTCCTCCTTTGCAGAGACTGCGTAATGTTTCGTCTTAAAGATCTACTTACTACATTTCCTTATGTATTCATCTCTTGATGGGCACTTAGGCTGATTCATACCTTGCCTATTGTAAATAATACTACCATGATTGTGCAAATACATATTTCTCTCTGATGTACTAATTTCAATTTTGAAATTTCTTTCAAAATGACAGCTATAAACCTATCACACGCTGACACCAGAGTGATCATGTTACCCTTTGTCATGTAACTTCTGAAAAACTCTGCTGGACAGTTGCGAGAAATACAAGTAGAAAAGAGAAAAAAATATTGGTATTACGGTGCACACAGTTTTGACCTCAGAAAAACCCAAGTGTGCAAGGGTCTCAGATAGATTCCTGAACCAAAGTATGAGAATCATTGTACCAGAACAAGAGCTTTGAGAAGAAAAGACACAACTGGTAAGCTGCAATTAGAAACTATAGAAGAAGTGTTACTGTTTGGATAGTGCAAGATTTATCAACATCTGTTGCCAGGTGCCAGGCTCACATTATCTCATTTCAAGCTCAAGACGAGCTACTATGATCTGATCCAAGTCATACATTTCAAAATAGAATTATTATACCTAATCCCCGTGATGGTAGTATTACAAGATGGGGTCTTTGGGAAGTGATTATTCCATGGGGGGCTAGTGCCCTGACAAAAGAGACCCAAGAGAACTTCCTTGTCTCTACAATTACATGAGGTCACAGTGAGAAGGTACTAGGAAGTGAAACCTCATCTGGCATTGAACCTGCTGACACCTTGGTATTTGACTTCCCAACAGGAATTTAAATACAAGCCGGGCGTGGTGGTGCACGCCTTTAATCCCAGCACTCGGGAGGTTGAGGTAGGAGGAGCGTTGTGAGTTCGAGGCCGGGGTGGGCTACAACGCTAGTGCAAGGCCGGCCTGAGCTACATAGTGCGACCCTGCCTCAAAAAACCAGGGCTGGGAGTTTGGCTCAGTGGCTTAAGTGCCTGCCCTGGCAGGTGTGAGGTTGTGAGTTCAATCCCCTGTGCCGAAAAACGAAAAAAAAAAAAAAAAAAAAAGAACTTAAATACAAGACCATAGTAAATTTCTGTGATTTGAAAGTCACCTAGTCTATGGCATTTCATGTTAACAGCCTGAGTGCACTAAAACACACCTGTAAAGATACGATTTAGTATCTGTGTTCTCTAGATGAGAAACATTAGTCTCTGAAGGGTTAAATAAATTACTCAGAGATACACACCAAAGTAATGGTAGATTTGAGCCAAACCAGGTCTATCATTTCTTTTACCAATCCAAAACTGTGAGTCTATTCAGCAGGTCTGTATATAACTAAATGACAAATTAAATTTTTAATCCATTTGTTTGCAAGTCATGGGCTCTGGCCCTTTATCTACAACACTGTTATCTCATTTAGTTTCAACCACATTAGAAGGCAAAGACTGCAATTATCCCCATTTTTTTATGAATAGTCCGGTTGCAGAGGTTAAATAACTTATCTGAAGTCTTAAAATTAGACAGCGGGATGGGCAGCATTACCATCTGTGTATTTCTAATGTCAAAAGTTTGTTCTTCACGACTTTTCTCCCTGAAAGATTACTAATTATCTCAATAAAAATAATAAAATAGTAGATATGATTTGTCAAGTATAATCCCTTTTTCAACAATCACTTATTTGATGCTCAAAAATGGTTTTCCATGTGTAGGACGAGAGTCACTCTTAACCATACATGATAGAGCATCAAAGAGTAAGAGAGCTGAATGGCATATTGGGGGAAAGCATACAAAGCGTGGGTCAGGAAGAGGCATGGGCACCAGCTATGGGTTGAAAGTGGGATACATGAGCTATAACGGAGAAAACAGCTCATGACTTGAAAAGAATGATGCTCTCAATACTTGAAAAATCAATGTTCTTTGTGTTGTTCGAAATGCAAGTAGTCCAATTTCCCCTCACCCTCTTCTTGCCTTCTTCATGCACTTAAGGTGACTAAGTGAATTGATCCCCCAGATGCTGTGACCAACAAGGATACCTCAGGTTATTTGCCAAGTGCTGAAAAGTCACCATGATTGGCTAACTGCAAGGCAAATCTCTAGACTTTGACATCCAAGATTGATGTCGCTGAATGAATGTGCTCTGTGCAAAGGTGGGGTTCGGCAGAAAGGAGTCTCTTCTCAGCTTCTAGTGGTTATCAGAGGTAACAAAGCAGGGAGAGAGAGAGATAGAAACTGTGTACTCTCTTGCTACCATCTAATAATCCCAGGAAGTATGAATGCAGCTAAATTTGATTGGGGCCACCAAGTCTGAGCTGAGGGCAGGTGGCATTCCCAAGCCGGGGCAAAGGCCAGTGAGACTTTGCAGAGATTATTCTGAAGACTAATGAGAAGGCATAGAGTTCCATGTTGCAGAGCACCTGTCTGGTCAGACTGTGCATTCCTAGCATAGTTTCTGGATGACTCAGGGTTCTGGCATTCCGTCTTCCTGCTAGGAACAGAGGTCCTGGGGAAGTTTGACCTGGCTGCTGTCATCCAACTGCACACTTCCAAGGTTCCAAGGGACTCAATCCTGGACCAGCCCCTTAGGTGCAAAATTTCACAGGAAATTCTTCAGGGCAAAATAAACTTATCTGAAACAATCTTTTCCTTTAGGAGGTATGTGTTGAAATTTGAAAATAGAATGTTATGAAATCCATTACCATCTCTGAAGTCTTCAATATATTGATCATGATATGAAAAGAAACTCTTCATTCAGGTTCCTGAAGATCTCAATTACCTGACCATGTCTTGATTTGTTTTTTGGTAAGTTGAATTTGCCCCAGATTTGTGTTTCTTAGTACCGCCCTAAAAAAGAAAACTTACTAACAACGAAATATGAAGTATAGCCAGACACCACAGTTTCTAAATCATAAATTATATAATCAATACTGAAAAAGAAAATATTGGCAAAAAATAACTTTTGTAGCATCATTAAATATCTAAATACCTAAGAACAAAGTCTGAGGACATTTTGCATGTGACTTTCCTAGACACACACAACCCATACAGTTTATGACATAACATGAACATAATATGTTTCACAAATCAGGAAATAATTTTCTATCATCTCTTTTATCAGCTGCAAAGAATTTGGTTGTATCCATGTACCATCATTAGATAAATTAATTTTCTGAACTTATACACTTAGATATGTTTTAGTATTTAAAATATTGCAATTAATATTATTTTGCTTTCATGTGTAGTCATTTCTATAACTTAACATTTCTACTTTGAAATACAAAAAATTGAATCTATTTTTCATTGATCTTTCTCAGCTACCTTCATAACCTCTAGGTTTCTTTTAAATAAAATGATTTAGAAGATCTTTTCTTTTTTATTTAACCTGAAGTTGGCAGTATTTTACAACCAACATGTAAATATAAGGCAACGTAAGAACCAGCAGAAGGAAGGAATGAGGCAAATACTGTAATCTTGGCATTGCTTCTTCTATTCCTCACAGGTTGTGTATCTTTATGTCTCTATTAATGTAGACAATGTACAATATAAAGTGTTGTCCGAGAATCTCATTTAAATATAAGGCATTTGAAACTTGAACTGTATTTCTCCATATAAATAAAATAAAAATTGTACATTTATCTTCCAGAAGTACAAAATAAAACATTATTGGAAAAATGCTTGCAATAATGACGCATAACACTATTGAGCTCCATCTGTATACCGGGCAATTTACACGCATTGCTCCTAATCCACGTGAGTCCTAAATTAATAATATTTGTAATTTTTCACTACAGACAATATGAAATTATTATTTTTAATTTTAATACCATAACTGTATTTATTTTCCACATTTCATAATGCATTAGAGAATATAAAATAATTTTGATGTTTCTTACATCATCATTCTGCATTTTTTCATACATACAAGGCTAAAAATAAAAGTCAGTGAAACTACATGCATAGGCACAAGAAGAGTTGGTGTGTAAAGACAGAAAGTGATCTTTTGAAGTTTCCAAAAAGGTCCTTGGAAACACTTCCAAGGCCTTTATTGAGAGAAGAAACCAAAGATGACCCCGATCATTCACTTTGTTTAATTTTCTTTACCAATTGGTGCCACATTTATCTTTCATTAACATTACTAGATATCTAATTCCTGCTTTTTGTGATGTGGACTTCCAGGGGCTTATGAATTGAAGACCAAACCTCTTTCACTCAAGACAAAACATTTCTTATAGGACGAGACTTCACAAGGTCACTTAACAATTTAGTGAGGGTAGCCTCCCATTAAATGTTACCTTTACAATTATTTGTGGACTTACAGGGTGGCCTGTATTAAATTACTAGTATATTCACCCTACAGAAAATTCTACCTTTGTTCTCTTGAATTCCTTTACTTTTCTTTTGCCTAGCTCCTTTCCAGATTTATATTTGTAGTTTTTCACAAAAGGTGATATGAGGTGGTTATTTTTAATTTTAATACCGTAACTACATTTATTTTCCCCACTTCATAATATATTAGAGAATATAAAAGAATTTTGATGTTTCTTACATCATCATTCCTAATTTTTTTCATACACGTAGGGCTAAAAATAAAAGTCAGTGGAATTACATGGAAAATAAGCATTTTATCCCTCACTTTAGAATCACACACTGGCCTCAGAGCTGACTTCTCTGTCACTGCTTCCTGGCACAGTGAGGAAGTCAAGGGAGAGGTCAAGGAGGATCTACCTTGCTGGGTGTTCAAATCCATGCTCTAGGGTGTTTTCCAAACTAGAGTAAAAGCCTCTCTTCTGATTCTGGAGTTATTTTGTGATTTTTCAATTTGTCAAGACAAGTAACTTTAAAAACATTAGAAGTATGTGTGTATAGGCAAAACACTTAATCTTACTGCCAAACATAGAAGTTATCCAGTGAACAAAGGACATAAACCAAATATATAAAAATATAATCAACTATTTTTAGTTTTCATGCTCTTTAAAATGGTTCACTAATGCAGAAGTCTTGCAAAATTAAGTACACAGTCTCTTTTAGTTTTTTTTCAATTATTTTAAAATAGTTTTATCACTCATACTTAATTTCCAAGAAATGTTTTTTACTAACATTTGGTATAGACTAAATGTTTATGCTCCTAATCTCAAATTCATACATTGAAATATTAAGCCCCAATGTATAGTATTAGAGTGTGGGACCTTTAGGAGATAATTGTGTTAAGACGGTGTTACAAGTGTAGAATGCCTATTATGGAACTAGTGTTAACATCGATAGAGAGACTTCTTCTTGTGAAGACCCAGCAAGAAAGCACCATTGGGAAACCAGAAAGATGACCCTCGCCAAGAACCATGTCAGTCAGTACTTTGACCTTGAACTTCTCCAATTTAGTACTATGATTAATTAAAGTTTGTTTTTTCTGCTACCTAGTTTTTGGTATTTTTGTTAAAGCAGCCCAAACTAAGGCAATGATTCTTCTTTATCTGGTCTCTTAGAATCTATCAATTTAGTTTTTACAGTGGCTACAACGCACATTTATGTTTTAGCCACTTACATATTAATTAATTAAAATATATTTTTGTACTAATGATAAACCTGGTATGAAAATATTTTGAAGAAACTTGACTGGTTCTTGGTCAGCGTACTACTGAGGAAATACGTTGTTCCAAATTTGCTGTTAGGCAGACATATACTAGCCTAGTGAAGAGTCCTCCTTCAAAAGAACATAAGGAAGCATGCATTTATGTTGATAGTGACAGATTGTGGAGCGCCTTACATCTTGCACTTCTTTAGCTGGATGCTGAAAAACATCTTCCACTCTACTTTTGACCTTGACAGTGTCAAAGAAGGAAAGGCTTTGTTTTCAAAAGGGAGATCAATCAAGAAAATTGACTAAACTCATTGTAGAAAGGGGTGTGCATTTTTGCACTGCTCTCTGTAGGACCAGTAAATTCAATAGAAATTAAAAATGAAAGCCTACAGCAGACCAAAAGCCAGGGCCATGGGGTGACCGAGAATGTAGGGAAGGCTTCAAACTCAAACCTCTACTCAGTGGGAAGGTAAACCTTTTCAAAAAGGGAAGCAAAAGAAATCCCCGGTGAAAAGTATTTCTGATTAGGAAGTACTCACAAGAAATGGATAGGTGGGGCCAATCCTTCCATGTGGAGGAAAGAGAATTCCTATTGTAAAACTTTTCCACAGGAAGAGAATTGAGTTTAAGTGACCTAGAAAATAGTACCCAGAAAACCAGTACAAAAACAAATAAATAAATAAATAATAAATAATCTAGGAAACCGATTTAAGCAGACCATACAGAGAACAATTGTGATGTGTTAACTTGAATGTTTTGACTTTATAACACATATAGTACATTATTTTCCTTTAATATTGAATAATAATAAAATAAACAGACATTTCTTGGTACATGCCAAAGTTTTAAAATAAAGATATCCTTTAGTACTTCTAGTATTTATATGCAGAGGGAACAATTACCATTGTTATTACTGATGCCTATGAAGTGTGAAGTTTTAATCATCAAAGTCAAATGGCCTAAAATTCCAAAGAAAATCAAACACCTTGGCCAGCAACCACTGCTAGTCTTGGTATTACTAACACACACTCAAAGGCTCCAGATTTTGTTTTGACCCTTAATTTGGATAGTGAGGGGAAAAGAGTTTGGGGGACAGAAAAGCTTAGAAAAGCAGCACTTGTGGACCACTGGTACCTTGCCAAAGCTCTTCTCCTTCAGCTTAGCAGAGAAAGGAGATACTGCCTTCCTTCTATTCTGTCTATGGTCTCCATTAGAGATTCCAACAGTTGCTAGATAAAGCTAAAGATTCGTGTGGTGATCTTCACACTAATTGGACTGTAATGTATAGCCTCGGTCAAGCGCATCTTTCCCAGCCAGTCCTCCTCTCTGCAGACAGCAATCAAGCCATTTACAGAAGATGCATTGACTGCGGGGACCCTGGAGTAACCTTAAACTGCATTGGCCTTTTAGCGGAAAACACAATTAATTTTGATACTGAAGGGCAATTAAAATTGGGGTTAAAATAAAAAAAAAAAAACCCGTGTTTTAGAACACAGAATGTCAAGGATTGGGAAGGAAATTTTTGCCTCATTTATTACAGAGCCCCAGCAGCATCCCAGCCTCTGGTTACTCCTAATCAAGTTGCCAAATTGCTAGTTCATTTCAGCGAATGCGAATTGAAATGTATAGCTGTTTTGACAGTGTGGCTATTCTGCAAGGGGATCGCTTGCATCAATTATTCCACCAGCAGTACCTTTGAAAACCAGGTGTGTGTCTGGACACCTGTTACTTTTATACATTTGGAGAAACAGCTACACAGATTTTTTGAAACACATATGCACACAGCTATGGATAAGGTACCATGTGTTTCAAGTTGCTCCAGCTATGTTCAGCTCAGAGGAAATCATCCCAGTAAGAAGAAAAGTTGTTTCTATTTTTTTTCTAATAGAAGGACATTCCAAACACAGGGGAAAGATGGTGATGTTACACACCATTTACCACAACAGAGATTCAGTAATTGCAAGATTAGGTGGAAGGAAAAAGGCAGAGAAACACTGGAGGATGTGTAGTCAAGCTACAATGGACCAATTGGAAAGTTTCTCACTATACATTAGTTAGTTGACCTTTCTGGGTTTATTGGTCACATGGGGTTGTTTTTTAAGTGAATTCTCTGTTTGCATTCTTATTTTTCTTCATTTTCCTAATGGGATTTCGCTTTAACTTGGAGAAAGCTGTTGAAATGTAGTCTTTGAATACTGAACTTTTCTTGAATATATGCATGGCAAATATTTTTTCCAAGACTGTGGGTTGTCCAATTAAACCAATATATTGTTAAAACATAGGGAAATGTTGGTGGAAATGATCCTTGGTATAATCAATACATGCAAAGGATATTACTATAATTCAGAACTTTCATCAGTTACCTATGAGAATGTTCTGTGCATGATTGTTGATAATAATGACTAATTCTTGCTTATTAGTTCCCATGAATTCTTGTAAGTTTTTAATTCTCAAAATGACTGTATGTGGTATGCATCTTTGTTACACCTATATGAGTAAATCAAGGCACAAGAGTCAAATAATTTGTACAAAAACAAAAACAAGTACAAATAATAAAATGCATGTGAACATCCAGGAATTATGGCTTTAAGATTCACAAATGTAAAACTACTGTATTGAATACTGACCATTATAGGACTGAATAAACAGACTGTAGTTCATTATTCAGTGTAATATCATTGTGCTAAACTAAAGATTTATATGCAAGAGCACAGATAAATCTCAAAACCACAACACAAAATGAAGGTAAGGTATTTTGAAAGAGAAATGTTTGTGTGTGTGTAATACCTATATATAATAAGGTACTGTTTTAAAAATATATGAAAGTGCCTACTTGGCAAGCATGAGGTCATGAGTTTGATCCCTGGTATCCCCCCAAATATATATAAATATATATTTGCATATACATATATAATGCATTCAAATGCAAATATGGTTAAGATTAACATAGGTCAATTTCAAAGAGAGTCAATCTTTTCTGAGGTAAAGAAGGAATAGCAATATATGTCTTTCTTTAAAAATTAAAAAGACAATTCTGAATCAAATTTGTCAAAATATTAGCATATATTAAATTGAGGTAGTGGGTAAGTGAGCACAAAAGTACCCAATATATTGCATTGTCTCCTTTTTTGTTTCAATATTTTATAGATCAGTCAGGGCATGGTGGCACATGAGTGTAATCCTAACACTTGAGAGGCTGAGTCAAGAGAATTGCTGCCAGTTTGACTACAATGTGAGTTCAAGGTCAGCCTGAACTGCATAGTGAAACCCTGTCTCAAAAAGACAAACATGCTTGACCAAATTTTAAAAGAAGCAAAGAGTTCATAAGTGAGGACTCCTTGTTAAAGTTATACATGAGAACGATTCACGCGATGAGCATTGAAAGGGAGGCAGAGTGTCTTAATTTCCAAAATCCATTCCACCACAAAAGCATATGAATCCTAAAATTAAGTAAAAGCTTGTAATGATCTCAGAAGTATCTACCCATGACAGCAAGCTGAGCCTTGTTAAGGACAGCGAGTCTCACAGTGTTTTCATTTGCCCTTATCCTTTTACCCTCTCCTCCATGCAGTTCCATAATTGTCTTGAAAACCCACAATATTATAACCATGGAAACCGGGAAAGCAGATGTTCTAGTAACCACTGAAGGGATGAGAACAGTCTGTAACTCCTAAAATACTTTAAGAAGTGTCCCCAGAGAACCGTCACTCTTTGACTTGTGGAAAAATCTACTCACAGTGCTTTACTTTCTCTGACCAAAACAATGTGTGAATAACTCTACCTGTAGGGCATTTATTGAAAAGAATCAGCCGCAGTTATTCAACATCATGGTTACCTGAACAATTGGAGCTAGCAGTGAACTGATCAAAATACTGAAAAGGAAAACCTAGGAAATGATAATGCAAAGAAGTACCTAAGAAACTACACAAATTTCTGGAATTCTAGAAAGTCACATGTACATACATAACTATGCACATTCCCAGGGTTATGTGGTTGCTCAAGAAATGCATGAGAAGGCTTAAAACTTTTGATTTTGGTTGACCTTGATGCTTTGCACAAGCAGAAAGTGAAGGTTAAGTCATTCTGGTCTACTGCTAGCTAAGGTGGATGCTGAAGAAATGCTCAACAGAGTTATTTATCAATGTGTGGGAGACTCATGAATTCAGTTATTTAAGGAAATATCTGTCTATTCATTAGGGTTGCAAGGAGCAGGCATTAGTGATCACATATGATGAAGAATGCAAATTTTAAAAATTACTAAGCAAAGTAAATTAAACAACTATAGAAACAAATGGCAACAGGAACAAACTATAGTGAGAAAGACGATCTGAATTGAATTAGCATTACATTATTTTAAGTGCCTAACTCTCAATAAAAATTACTAAACAAACAAAGAAACAGAAAAGTACAACACAAACTCAGAGGGAAAGAAGTAGTTAATAGAAACTGACCCTGTGAAAACTTAGAGGTTGTATCTACTAGACAAAGACTTAAAATCACTTATCATAACTGTGCTAAAAGATATGTGTGTGTGTGTGTGTGTGTGTGTGTATTTAACAAATACATAAAGGGAAAGAATGGGTACTACTACTTGATGTTTATGATGTTTCAGTACAGGATTGCTAATTTAGCCAAATATAGCACTGTGCTGGAAGGCAGTGATAGGTTATGGATGTGTGGGGACAGGGACTGTATGGCAATGCTTTGTACCTTCTTGTAATTTGGCTATGAACTTAAAATTTCTCTAAGAAATAAAGTCTTTAAAAATTTAGAATAGCCAAACTTCCCAAATTTGACAAAACTTTAATTTGCAATGTAATTTGAGAAGTTCAGAAATATGTGGAAATTAAATAGCATGCTCTTAAAGAATAAAGAAAAATCAAAAAAGAAATTAGAAAACACACTGAATTGAAACAAAATGATACTGTAGTATAACAAAAGCTATGTAATGAAAATAAAGCAGTCACTAGAGAATTTAAATCTGTAAACACATACATTAAAAATGTTTTGTAAATAATCTAACCTTTCATCAAAGAAAATAGAAAAAGGACAGTAAACTAAATGTTAAGCATGTGGAGGAGAGAAAATTAAATATACAAAATAAATATTAGAGTAGATATTTATTATAAAACATAATAAATAAATAATAAAGAAAATCAAAGTAAATCCAAAAGTGTTGCAAAGATCAACAGAATTCACAAAACATTACCTAGACTGATTAAGAAAGAGAAAAGACTCAAATGAAAAAAATCATAAATGAAAGAAGAGGTATAATTACAAATCTATGCAAAAATTTAAAGACTATAAGGGAATATTTTGCACAACTGTAGGCCAACACACTTGATAACCTAGGTGAAATGGATAAACTAGAGCAACACAAATTAGAAACTGATGTTAGATAGATAGAAAATAACAATAGAGCTGTAACAAGTAAATATATTGAATTAGCAATCAAAAAACATTTTACTAAGAAAATTCTAATCTAATACAGCATGGGTTCTTGAGTGAATGTTACAAAACATTCAGAGAATTAACAGCAGACCTTCTCAGGTGCTTCCAAAACTTTCAAAAAGATAGAACCATTTCCAACTCATTCTAGTAGGCCATTACCAGGAGTATAAAGAAAGATAGCACAAGCAAAATATATCCTAGAAATTCAACGTTAGCCAAGTATATTGAAGTTGACCAGTATAATATACTGTGCTAACATAATAAATGACAGATTTTATATAATCAGCTGAATTGATGAAGAGAAAATATGTGACAAAATTCAGTAAGATTCATTATAAAACAATTAGAAAACTAAGAACAGAACTATCTTCCTAACCCTAAAAAAAAAAATCCATGAAAAAGCAAGAGTTCAAAATAAATAAATAAATAAATAAATATTTAAAAATTAAAAAAAAAGAGAGAGAAAAAGCAAGAGTTTCATCACATTTAATGGTAAAATACTGCACAACTTGCCCAAAGGTTTAGGCAGTGATATCACTTCCCATCACTGCCATCCAGCAGGGTGCCACAGCTTCTATCCAGGGCAGTTAAGCAAGAAAACAAATGAAAAGATCCATGATAGGAAAAAAGAAATGGAACCAACTCTGTAAATGTCATCTGTAAATTAAACAAACTTGAACACAGAAAATCCTACCAAATTCACTGCCAAATTATTACAGTTAACAAATGAACTCCAAAGATTTCAAGATATCAGACAGTATAAAACATTGAATTCCAAAATAAAATAAAAAATCCCCCCACAAGAACACAAATTAAAATATTTAGAATTAAGTTTAACAAAAGCATCACAACAGGGGAAGTTGGTATAGCTGAGTGCTAGAGACTTTCCCAGAAGGTTTAAGTTATTGGGTTTGATCTCTTGCACTAATACAAAAGTAAGAAGTCAAACATTAATACATGGAAAACTACAAAACTTCATCATAAAAATGCAGAAAAATATGAAGAATTACCCTAATAAAATATACATTTTTTAGCCCAGTTGTTTTAAATTTTTACCAAGAGTAGAGCAACATTTTAAGATATATTTATTAACTGGGTAGATGATGAGATTGTGCATTGACAGAAATACACTGAATTTTGTTTTTTCATTTGCTTATTTTTTATTAGTATGTATTTTCAGTACATAATGTTTGCATTCCTTATGAGGAGATAATACATGTAATAAAACATCTTAATACCTTTTTCATCTCCTTTTCCCCACTATTTCCCAGTCTCCCTCAATTTCTTGATCCTCTTCCCCTTTGACAATGATCTATCTCTCTACTTCCTACCCTGTATCTTTTAGTTTGCTCTTTATATTGCTTTTAAAATGGAGACTTAAGGAAGTTAACACTTATTAAGATGTCAGTTTATTATAAAGTCATTTAAATGATCAGTTTATACATCTAGTTAAATGATAAAGTATTAATTTATTATAGTATATTCTATTATATATGCAATAAATACTTTGTTATTATATATAATGAAGATATAATTACATTTGAGAACTAAACATATGTCTGAAATTTTGCGAAGCCTTCTAAAATTCTTGGTTTAAATACAAACCTATCATACTGAAAGAAATAAAAGTAAAATGGTAGAGAAGAGCAAAGTAAAATTTGAGACACACATCTCAGGTTTATAGTCTAGAAGACAATATGTGTAAAATTTCATTAGTCCTAAAATTTATCTAAAGAATCAGGGCAATCTGTATCTGTTTTGCATTTGGATTTTCTGCAGAATCAGAAAATGTTTACGAAATTTGCATGAAAACTCACCATATGGAAAATAGCTAAAAGAATCATGAGAAAAATTAAAAAGTTGAAGGACTTAATATTTTCTGATTCATGAAACTTCTGTAAAGCATTGTGGTGCTGACATTCATATATATATATAAATATGATGTCAAAAATAAACCTTTAGATTTATGAAGAATTTTTCTTTATAAATTTTTAGAACAGTTCCAATAAAATTGAATGAAGAAAAGAAACAAAGGGTCCTGTGACAACTGAATATCCAAAGCCAAGAGAATAAAGTTGAACCTTTACTACATACATATTCAAAAATTAACAACAAATGGATTGCAAGTCAAATGGAAATGCTAAAAGTATAAGGTTCTTAGGAGAAAGCAAGAATAATCCTTCATGATCTTGAATTAGAAAGTGTTTTCTTAGCTATGACAACAAAAGCATTGATACCAAAAGAATAGACAAATAAAGCTTTATCAAACTTAAAAATGTCTATGTTTCAAGGGGCAACCTTGAGAATGTGAACAGACAATCCATAAAACATAAAGAAATATTTGGAAGTCATACATCTGATAAGAGACTATGTTGCACATATTTAAAAAAATGTTACAACTCAGTAATAGATAAGCCAAACATAAAGTGAGTCAAGAATCTTAATAAATATTTTTCCAAAGAAAATAGAGAAATGACCAATAAACACAAGAAATGAGGCTCACACCATGAGTTGTTGGGGAAATGAAAATTAGAACCACAGTGAGATACCACTTCATACTCATACTAGGACCACAGAGGGGAAAAATGGGCACTAATAAATATCCAAGATGACATGTATGAATTGGAATATACATACATTGATGATGGGAGTGTAAAGTGCTGAAGTCACATTGAAAATCAGCGTTCCTGTCCTTCAAAACGTTAATCATAGAGTTACTATATGACCTTCCAATTCCATTCATAAGAGTACCCCAAAGATGTGAAAGTGTGTCTTATCGCATAAATTATGCATCAATGTTAATAATTACTTTGGCTTATATCTATATATACCCCAAAATCCTCATGTGCTCCTACGTGGGGTTTTTGAGAGGTGACTCGATCATGGTTGCATGATACTGGATTATGGGTGTGTGGTAACTGGATTTGTCAACTGTTGGGTTTGGCACATTTTCAGGTGATGGGCTGCCCTCCCTGGGTGTGAATGGCGCTAACCTCTAGGTTCATAGACTGGATGAAGCATAAAGAGAAAGAAGGCAGGCAGGCTCCCTGCTTCGTGCCCCCTGTCCTCTCTACCATGGACTGTTTCTCCTCTGCTATTCTCCTTGGCCACGCAGCCATGTCTGAATGTCTGCCACTTTGGAGTGAAAACTCTATAAACTGTGAGCTAAAATAAACCTTTCCTCCATTAACTCGTAGGTGTCAGATATTTTGCCCCGTATTGATAAAGTAACTAAGACATTCATGGAAGCATTGTTTACAATAAGTCCAAAAAAACTGACATAGTCCAACTGTCCAACAACTGATGAGCAGGTAAGCAAAACATTGCATGTATGCACAGTGGAGAATTATCCAGATTCAGAAAGGATTCAATTTTTGATATGTGATACAAGGTATGAACTTTGAATATATTATGCTAAAGATCTAGGTACAAAAGATAACATTCTGTGTGAGTCTTTATATACAAAATGTCTAGAAGAAACAAGCCCATTGATCAGAGACCATATTAATGTTTGCCATTGGCTATGGCAGGAAGAATGGGGAATGTCACCTAATATCTATTAAATTTCCTTTCAAGGTGATAAAAATTTTCTGACAGTAGATAGTTGTACTTATACCCAACGTTGTTAATATATTAAAAACCACTGAAAATTCTATTTCCATCAAATAAAAAGTATAGCATGAAATTATATCTGAATAAACTTGCTATTTTAAAAATGTGAAACAGGCATCTTTCACACTGAGTTGGGGAGCTTGTTTATGCAGTCAGTACTGTACTGATCAGATTAACTGATGTCTCGGCAATGCTACACTATGAAGTCATAGTTACTGTCAGACACTTGTGTTCCACCACCAACCCTGGCTCCTTTTTGATGATTCAAATACACATGCATGAATGAGAGAAGTGTTTAAAGAGCTGTGCTACTGCAGTCTCCTTGGTATAGAAAATGTTCACATGAGAGCTGAAGGTGGTCACAAAATTTCAAGGGAAATTCCATAAATAGTAATGTTGCAGTCAAGGCTAAGAACCTGTAATAACTATTAAAGTGGAATGGCATTGATTCTTGTGTAAAGTCCCAGACTTACTTAGACCTGTGATCAAAACTGTCAGAGGAAGGACACAGAAAGAGATTCCAGACCTCATTCCTCACACACTAGGAGTTCTGGGGCAAGGCATCTGGTTCATCAGAGAGCTGATGGGATTCATCACAAAAGCAGCTTCCACAAGACTTGTTCCCATCAGAGTGATTACCATCTCCTGGCACTGGCTTTGATCTCAGGATTGCTGTCACCATAGCCATTAGTACAGACAGATATATGGACACCCGCCTGACTCCAAGTTTGTCTTTTTCATGTTCAAACTAGATCCCTATATTAATTCTCTATCCTGACTGTCTTACAAGATAAAATAAGTGTATCTTTATCAAGATAATTGCAAGGCAGGCTAGTTAAAAATGTCCTTGTTATAAGGTCCTTGGCATTTGGAGTATGGAAAAGCTACCTCCTGGTGTCTTGAATAACTGCCATTACAATGTATAGCTGGTCCAAGTGCATGATTACTCCATGTAGTTTTCAGAGTGCTTTAACATCATGCACAAGTGAGAAAGTGATGCAATTATTTGTCACATGGCCTCTCTCTCTCTTCTTTTTCCTTTACCAGCAACTACCCCAAATAAAAAAGTCAAAGAAGGAATTTACCTTGGAAACTTTGGTTGGTACCAGGGATATAGCTCAGTGGCACACGTGCCTGCCTGGAAAATGCAAAGTTGTGAGTTCGAACCCTGGTACAAAAAGAGAGATAGAGAGAGAAAGAGAGAGAGAGAGAGAGAGAGGAAAAAGAAACTTTGGTTAGCAAATGTTCCCACCCACAATTTGAGTTTGGACTTTTGGCCTTCAGAATTGTGAGAATATAAATTTTTGTGGTATTGAGTCCCAACTTTTAGAGTAATTTGTTGTGGGAGCGGTAGGAAACTAACACACTTGCTTCAATGCCCAAAAAATAGTTTCCCAGTTCTGTGGCATTGTCATTAATGCTGAGATGAACAGTGCACCATCTGGTGACCTTGGGTGACAACTTTTTAAAAGCTCCCGCTAAGTTGCTAGACTGGCAGGAACATATCCTGTTCAGACATGTTTCTTGTTCACAAATCTATAGGAGTTCACTTAGCCATTAATGAGAGTTCTAAAAATAATGCTTAAACATCCCTCATTTTCAAAAGTAGGTACTGATAATAATCAGAATGACACTTACAGCTGCAGTAGTAATACTGTTTCAAAAACTTTGAATTCTGGCTGAAAGACTTTGGTGCAGTAGCGCAATCCCTTCATGCCTCTGTTTACTCTTCTATAAAATGAAGATGTAAGATGGGAATGTAGTTGGTGTTCAGTGTGAACTTTGTGGTAAGTTCCCTGGCCTAGTTCTTACAACTGAATTCTTTGGCTCCCAATAGCATTTCTATGCCAAGAATTGGAAAACAGAACTGAAGAAAAAAGAAAAGACTTTCAGAGTTATTTGCTTAACAACTGGAATATATTTTGAGAAATAAATCGATGTGTGATTTCTTCATGAGAACCTCCCAGAGTATTATGATCTAGACATGACGAGTCTTACAAGGCTCATGTGTTGGGGGTTTGATCTGCACTGCAATAGTATTTGGAACAGGGTTTCAAGGAAGCGATTGAATCACGAGGGCTCTAACTTCATCAAAGCATCGGTCCATTGATGATTTGTAATTTCAGTGGATTTCTTAGGAGTTGTGGCCTCATTGGATGAAGGAAACCAGTGAGTGCATGGCTTTGAATGATGTGTTTTGTTCTTGTTTTCTTTCACTTAGATCAGGTTCTTTTTCTCTGCTTCCTGGTGACCATGAGGAAAACAGCATTCTTCAACCATTTCCTTCTGTTTATCTCAATTGTTTTGTCCCAGTGACAATAAAATGCACTTACGAAATGCACTTACACAAACCTATACGTTCTGCGTCAATCATTCAAAAGGGTTTCACTATGCAACTGGGAGGCATACTATACAGATGTGTGAAGCTCCTCCTGCTGTATCATGGCACGCTGTACAGTAAACACTTTTATATGTAGGGGAACTCTCTAGCAGTAAAAAGTGTAGTATAGAAAATATACAAACCAGTAAGGTGGTCGTTCATTGTCTTTGTAAAGTATGCATTGTACTTAGCACATGTGCTGTACTTTGATATGCCTGGCAGGGCAGTAAACTTGTTAGCACCAACAACACCATGGATGTGTGAGTAAGGCATTGTGCCACACGTTATAGCAGCAGCAGTGTCACATGGTTCTAGAACTTTCTCAGCTCTGTTTTAGTTATCAGTCCACCATTCTGTGTGTGTAGTGCATCACTGACCAAAACAGCATTGTGTAGCACTTGACTATATTTAGAACTAATTGATTTCAATCTAAGAGTTCACATGGGTCTTCTTCTCTGCCAGTATAAATAACTCAGCCTTGTAATTAATTTCAAATAATAAAAGATAGATGAATTCTACAAGCGTTATCTCACTAAGAAAACAATATAGGCGACTCCTTCCATTGCTACAACCAGTTTTGTTGACCTCTGATAGCGACCTCTAGTTCTAACTTGGCCATCTCACTTATGTTCTGAATTTTAATTTGGTTGTATTTCTTCCACCTTGGTTGCCCTTAAAAAAAGTGTAACATGCTGCCAAGTCTCCACACCTTTGATCATGATGACCATTCTATCTGGAATTATATGCCTCTTGCCCATATTTGGTAAACTCTAATTTTTAAATTTTTGGGATGTTTATGTGATTAACACTCCAGTCTGCTGAAGAGTACACTGCATCTACTCTTTACATATTTATTTTTAAATTGCAATTATTTTCAGAACACTTTTGTATTTACAGAAAGCCATCAGAAGAGAGAACAGAGTGTCTCCATGTACATCGCAGCAAGGATCCCTGATTGTTATCATCTTATATTAATCTGTGGTATTTGCCACAATGAATGAGACAATACTGGTTCATTATAACCTGTATTTTACTCACAGTTTCTTGGCTTTTATGTTGTTTCTTTTCTCTTTCAGGATCCCGCTCCAGGACATCACCTTATAAGTAGTTATCATGTCTCCGTAAACTTCTCTTGGAATCATTAGTTTTTCAACCTATCCTTGTTTTTGATGACACTGGCAATCTAAGGATCATTGGTCAGGTGGGGTTAGGATTCTCCTGCTTTAGAATTTACCCAATGCTTTTGACTAATAAGATTAGAATTACTGGGAGGAAAAACACAGAAGTAAGGCATGATTTCGCCACACCTCATCAAAAGAATATCCCATCCACACAACTTGGGACTATTGAGGTTAAACTGAGTCACGCGGGACATGCTATGCTGACCAGGTTTTACCACAATCTCGTACTTTTCATATTTAATACAAATGACACCGCTGCTCTGAAGATTTTCTGGATTACTTCAGCACTCAGCCACTTACATTTATTAGGCACTGAAAAAGATTTACTAATCATTTGTTATGTGCCTGCCAAGTACAAAATTTAGAGAACACACTGATTTAAACATGTACCATGAATAAATAAATAACTTCAAGACTGGATGATTTTACACAGATACAGTATTTTCTACTTGTGGTTTGTTAGCATTTATATAGCGAGGTTCCCTGGTTTGGGTGGTACTGTTATTAGTAATGTTAAAAGACAAAACAAATCTAATTTACAGACCTCTCTGAAACAAGGGTGAGCAGCATTTTGTCCTTGAGACCAAATTCTGGCTTCCACTTGTTTTTGTAAATAAAGTTTTATTGACACACCACCCTGTACATTTATTTACATATCAACTGTGTCTGCTTTTGTTGAGGGCATTAGAGTTGAGTGGTTGCCAGAGAGCTTACAGAGACTACAAAATTTAAAATATTTACTCCAGGATCCTTCAGTGAGGAAGTTTCCTGAGTCCGGCTGTCAAGTTTTAAATTCAATACATATGGAATTTAACTTAACTCCGGTTAAGTGCTTGAAAAATAGATTTAACTCTAACTGGGAAAACTAAGAAAGAAGTCTATTGTATTTTTCTAGGCATTATTTGATTTAACTTCAAATCCATAGCAAGGTCTGGTTAATGTGAGTGAAAGTTAATAAATATGTATTTATTAAAGACATGTTATGAGTCAAGAAAGTATTGAGAGCAAAGAATATATTGATAAGCAAGAAAGGTCCCCTGTAGAAATAAGAATACCCCCTTGGTCAGGCTGGGAATTGAACCCATGGTCTTTGTACTGAGGTATATCCCCAGCCAGTAATTTTTTTTTTTAATTTTTAAATTTGATACATGGTTTCTCTAAAATGCTAAATTACCCAAGCTATGTTCAAACTTGTGATTTTCCTTCTCAGCCTTTCAGAATGTTGAGATTGCAGGCATGTACCACCACATCTAGCTATCAAGGATATATTTTAAAGGAAAGAGCTGCTCTATCTGGTATGGTGGGAACTACTCGCATGTTAGTGAGCTCTTGAAATTTGATAAGTTTGAAATTGAGATGTACTAAAAGCATTAAATATAGAAGAGATTTCCAAAGACATAGTATGGGAAAAAATAAAATATCTAACAACATCATACTATTATTGGCATGTTTGTTTCCATGATGTTTGCATAATATTAATGAAACAATGAAATTATTACTGTAACTGTGATCCATATATACAGTGTTGTATGCTTATGACTTTAATTTAGCTACTAGAAAATTTGCAAGTACATATATGGTTTATAATATATTTCCTATTGGATGGTTTTATTTAGACTTTAGAAATGTGCCAGTAATACAGTAGTCACTTAGCGACATGTCACTATTTAAGTAAATATATTCGTCATTTATTATATAATCATACGTTGCATTTATTATATGTTATACAATTTTACCTGTCAAATAAATAATATGTATTTTACTTAGGTAATCATGTTTATTATATTATATATAATATGTATTTTTAAATAAGTGTACGGTAATTATAATTTTAGTTCCTGTAGTCAACTTAACCACATTTCATGAAATATACTGCATAGCCTCAGGTGGCTAGTGGCTACTACCATGCTCAGCAGAGGACAAATACAAACGCATCTTATCCATCAGTATAGACAGTCCCATTGGTCGGCACTATTCTAGCAGAATAGGGGAAGGCTTCCCAAGTATTTTCACTGATAATGACAAAAACTGTTAGGAAAGTAAAGGACTGAAAACACAGCACACTTGTACTACGATGTCATAGTTTTCAAAGTCAATTCCTTCATGTGTGGACATTTCAGTGGTCACGTTAGTGTACTCGTGTGAGAGGGACTGAGAACAGCTGTAGAATAATAAAGGAAAAAGAAGTAACTTCAGGATCTGAAAGAGAAAACAAAATGTTGTTGTAATTTAGATAGAAAGCACTCTAGGGAAACCTATGCCATATTAATTATATTGTTGTTTAAAATATATATTTTGGAATATTTTGACTGGAAGACCTGTATAACTGTGGAGTATATTAAGTGGATGAAACAACTATTCCTGGATACTAAACAAAATCACTGCAGGAAGCTGTGTTTTCTTTAAGACCCCTGTTATTTTCAGTAACAAATGTAATATAAGGCTCATGGCCTCACAAGCAATGTGTTAGAATGAGAGCATGCATGTCGTTGTCAGAAAGAAAAAAAGACAAAAATCATAAAAGCAGGAAAAAGAATGTACAAAGGGGATATAGATCTGAGGGTCAGAGCTGACTCCCTGGGTGACAAGATTACAGGTTTAGGAGCTTTAGAGAATTGTGTTTTAATCTTATCTCATCACTTTCTAGAATCAAGACAGAATAAACAGAACAGCACTTATGGAGTTCTCTTTAGAGTATATGTCACTGTAGAAGTACACCTCATTTAATCCTCCCAAGAACCTATGTCAGTGGTTTTACCAATACCCCCATTTTAAAGAAAAAGAAATCAAGGCTTTGAAAGATTAAAGGTATATTAGTCAGCTCTTCCACTGCTGGGAACATTTACCTAACAGTTAAAGAAGTAAATAGCTGGTTTGGCTCATGGGCAATCCATTGTAGGCTAGCTGGCTCCGGTGCAGGAGCACCATGCTGGAAGGATGTAGCAGGGCATGGGGGAAAGTGGCTCAGTGCTACCTGGCTGGAAAGCAGAGCATGGGAACAATGTTTAAGAGGAAGGGACCAGGGACCGTATAGAGGTCACGAGGCCACACCTCCACAGCCCACCTCCTGTGAGTGGTTCCCAAGTCAATCACGTTGACAAGCCTGTCACAAAAGGGCTCGGCTGGTTTGTTTCACCTTATTTTCGGTGCTGGAAATGAGCCCAGGGCCTCACACATGTTAGGCAAGCGTCCCATCACTGGCGTACACCCCAGCTCAGCTAAAATGTATCTTCTAATAAAAGTTATTAACACTTTTTCCAACCAAGCAGTCAAAACTGATCCTCAACACTGCATTTTATTGTGATCCAGACACAATTCTTATTCTTTGTCTAGTCAGTGAGTCTCTATTTAAACTCAGGTTCTTTATCTGTAAAATAATTAGTATAATGTTCATCTTGCAGGATTAACCTAAATATTCTGTTAGATGCTGGCAAAGAATCTAAGTATGTATAAGGTTATGGTATCAATGTTGGCTTACACTTGCATTCATAAGGATATGTTACACAAAATGTTCTTGTTTTGCTGTGTAATTTTTGTACATGGCAGTCAAAGGTGAAAATTTCAGCCAGCAGGCAGTCTGATCAACATTGTCATTCAAGTTCCTTAATATATTCGTGATTCTCTCAATGTCCGCATTCCAGCAGGGGTTCTAGAAGAGGCTGGAGAGAGACCACATCCTCTCTCATAAGGATTATATCTGAAGACATTCAGATCACTTGTGGTCACACTCCACTGGGGGTAAATTCCAGTATTGCAAATCTAACCGAAAAGCTGGGTGAGAATGGTAGTACTAAAGCTGATTTTTATGGAAGGGAGAATTGTGGTATTTAATGGGACCACCATTTAGACTGTCAACAAGCCAGTTGCTCTTCAATATCCCCTGATCTGTCCTTTAGTGTTTTTCTCTTTCATTTCAATCCCCTCCTCTGTGTGGTTCCTGAATCTGCACATTTGGGTAGGAGAAAACATGAAGTATCTTTCAAACTCTCCCCTTTGCCTCACTCCAGATAGCTAACCTTCTATCATACATAGAGCTATGAACACCCACCCCTGATCTACCCTCTTTCAAGCCTTTCCAACTCTACATAGACAATGTATTTCTCTTCCACCATAAGAGTTTTCTGGGCCTTACATGACAGGTGGACATCATTGGAATGTTTCCAAAACTAATCTGATCTGTAATCTCTTTCAAGTCTACTCCTAACTTTCCATGATGTTGGTCAAATTTCTTAATCACTAAGATGAATTTTCTGCATTGATAAAATGTGAGTAATTATGTTTATTCTCCCTTTTTTCATGGTGCTTCTACGAGGAGGATTTGAGATGAGAAAATAAAAAGTGCTTGACAGCTTATAACATGTTTACTACAATGTTTGTTAAAATTGCTACAATGTATTTAATAAAATAAGTATTTACCCTTTGGTTACATATTAAGATGGATTCTAGTTTTATCAATGATAAAATGTTCTACATGAGTAATATACTCAAAACAAATGGAATGAAGTGTGCTTGTGTTTAGCATATTGGTTTAGTGGGAGTAAGAGCATAGTACCGATTGAGTCAGCCTTATTTGAAGTGCTTGGACCCAGTGCTGTTTTGGATTTCTGATTTTTTTCAAATTTTTAAACAGTTGTATGTTGAGAAATCATGGGAGATCAAACCCTATTACAAACATGATATTAATTTATGTTTCCTATATACCTTATACACATACACTGAAGGCAATTTTATACAATACTTTTGATACACCTGCAATTCGATTTAACCTATGACACAAGGTTACATGTAGAATTTTCCACTGTGGCATCATATTTCACTTAAGAAGTTTCAGATTTTGGAGCATTTCATATTCTGGATTCCTGGATTAATGAGTGCTCAACATACAGCATATTTCTAGATATTAATATGTTGGTACCTGGTTTTCCAAAGTATTATTATAAGTTTGTATCAGACTAAATCAGTAAGTGAGGGTTTTGACTAAACTAGATCCTTTCTGCAATTTCTAACGCATTTATTTCAATTTAGTATGCATTAAGAGGTATAAGCATTACTTTGTATCTACTTCATGATATTACAGTTTATTTCTTTGTTTTTTGTGTTTCCCATCTTTGAATTTCTTCAGCTTTTCATTCTCACTTTGTAAACCTGCAATACTTCTTTGTTTTAGTTTCTTTCTTTGACTCTTAAAAAACAAGGTTCACAGACACATTGAAACTCCTCTGCTGGTCTGATTTCTCACTAGCAGAGCAAGCAGAAGCAAAGGCTCCTAACCCCAGTGTTCCTGTCTCCAACAGACCTGGGTTTTCATCCTATTTACGCAGGGCCCTATTTCCCTCAGCAGGTCTCTTTATGGGTTAGTCACTTCTTTCTCGTCTGAGAATTGGGCCATGCTGCTACAAGTTGTATGTGAAACCACTCACCAATGTTAGATTTGCACAGTGGGTAGTTTTTATAAATGTTTCTCTTAAAAAGCAACATCCCAGGGAAATCCCTAGGAGGCGTGTACAGCACCAGGCTCACTAGCAGCTGCCAGAATGTGCAGGAGGTTCCCAGGGTTGAATCTATTGCTCCTAGGGATTGATTCAATTTCAGTTCTGTCGGCCTGTGTAACTGCAGACTGCGGTGTGCTCCCTGATTTCACGCACAAAAGGGATATGGCGAGAACAGAAGGCAGGGTCTCAGAGAAATGGGAGCTAGTGCTAAACCATGTAAATGCAACACATTGGGTGAACCAGTGTGTGAGCTCTTTACACAGACAAAAGGAATTGGAGCCCTGAGGCTGATGTCTGCATTGTTAGAATGAATATATTATTCGTTCCTAATATTTAAAGAATTGACGCAATACTAGGGCAATTTGCTTTTGCCTGTAAAATCAGATACTACTAATTTTCCTCAGTGTCTGTATCATTTTTATGGGGACCGAGTGCTGTGACTGGCGCCTAGAACTTCAGTGTGATGGACAGAGTCACCATAAAGTCATTCTCAGCATTGCTGCGAACTCTCTGAATGACCAGGCCAGTTCCTTCACTCTTAGGAACCACCTTTGCCATGGAAAAATGAAAATGTTCCACCAGAGAGGCTCTGGCATCCTTTCCAGCCTTTGAAGTATTTCACATCAGGATGGGAGGGTTAGTTCAGCATCTGCGTAGCATGTATAAGGTCTGGGGTTGTATCTCCAGCACACACACACACACACACACACACACACACACACGTACACACACATCTGTCACTTTTAGGACTACTTTCGTCCCTGTCTTTCTTTTTAGTATGTTAGGAATTTTTAGCAAATGAGAATTAAACAGAACCATGACAAGCCCCTGTTTAATCTTGCAGAATATACCAAAGGAATGCACGGTTTTTAGCAGTTGGCATTGTGTTTGCTGGACGTTAACAATCAAAGTAACAATAAAGCCCACCACAGGGGCTGTAAACTGTTGTAAAACCCTGCTAGGCCACCTCTGAGAACACACTGAAGATGCATATATAAAACAACCCTACCTATGTGTTTTCTTAATTTATTTTTTGCTTTCTAGTCCACAAAAGGTCAACAGATTCAAGAAGTCACTTTGCAATCAGAGTACGACAGAAGTGCCTCAGCTTCCAGAAGCATCAAACGGATCTTAATGCTATTAAAAGATCTTAAAGAATCAAAAGGAAACCATTTCTTCTCTGTTGAGGTGGTCTGCTTTAGGTGTGGGTGACATAGATCCAGTCTTCAATATTTAAACCTATCCTTTTCTAATCTTACCCTGGTCATGGAAGTAAAAATAAACAAATAAACAAATAAATAAATAACAAAATTAGATTTATAGACAGAAACACTTTCAAGTGATGAGACAGTATTTACCAAGAGGAAGTGTAGAGGACTATTTGAAAGGTGATCTCAGTGCCATTTCCTTAATTAAGATTTGTGGTGGTTACACATATTGTCAGAGATATCTGCCATCTTGGGACATGAAACTATATTATGGCCCTTATTCCATCACGCACTTGGAAATTAAAGCTGGAATTCAAGTGACAAACTATCTAGTTGAGCACATGCTCTCACATAGGTAAGAAACAATACGTTACAGCTGAAAATTCACATTAAAATTTAGGTTTTTGCTTCTGATTAAAAGAACTTTGTACTTCTACAGAACTGTTATTTGTTTCTGAATATAAGAAGAGACAAAATTAAGCACAACACCAGAAAAGGTCATTCCCTCTTCTAAATAATGTGACAGACTTTCAGGTATTTGAAGATGACGTCTTCGCCTACTCTACTCATCTTTCCTTCCAGTTAATTATCCCTATAATCCTTATACATGAATTAACTTATTTGACCAAAGATTTTGTCCATGTTCAACGTAATCCCAATGTAATTTGGAATGATTCTTTCATCATTGTAAGTTAGTCACTTTTCTGTCTCTGGGAAACAACACGTGATGTCACACCTTAAAAGAGTAGAGGATTTAATTTGGCTTGTGGTTTAAGAGTATTCAGACCATGGTCAACTGGCTCCAAGGTGGAACAGGCTTGAAGGCTACTTAGATTTTTACTGGAAGTCAGTGGAATGCAGCTGTTGCTTTTATTGTCTTTCCACCTAAATTACTCATTTTTTCAAAATATTTCTTTGTGCTATACTTTCTATTTTTCCCTGAGAGTGTCCTTTTTGCTGAACGCTCCCTTTTCCCTATGTCACTTTACAACGCCAATCCTTTAAATAAAAAACAAAAATACATACCAGTTATTCAACAAAAGTTGAAAAAATATACTTAGAAGGGAGACATGGCTTTCAACCAAATAATTCTATTGTTAATGGGCTGTATATGATATAGCAGCAAAAAACAATATTCAATACAGAAAAATCAATATAAGTGTAAAATTTAATTTAAATGCAAAATAAATTTAACCTAAACATTGTTTGGAATGTTCTCTTGTTGGCTTTTGAGACATTCCCCTATCATTCCTGCACCTTTCCCTATTCAGCAGATTATTTTTCTGCTGTTTTGCTCATTTTGCTTCTGACTTCTGATCATGATGACTCCACCAAGTCTAAGAGTTCTGCTTATTAGCAAGTTCAGGAATGAGGAAGCATCTGTGTGTGTTAGGAAAAGAAGAATTTTCATTTGTCCTTTGAGTCTCTGTATTATTAAAACATTTTAAGAATAAAAATATTACAGCCTTGTAATCTTAGCACTCAAAGAAACTGAGACAGGATGATCAAAAGTTGTAGCCCAGATTGGGCAAGCTTTGTGACCTGGCTAGACCCAGCCTTAAACTAAAATATACAAGACAATACTGTATTATCTGTAGATTATAATAATTGCATTTTAGTATATTAATCATATACACTTACATTGTACACGTATATAATTTTCTTTTCCTTTTATACTTGCTCACATTTTAAAATAATGTTTTGTAATAATGGGAAGAATCAGAATGCCTTTTCCTACTTTAATGAGAATATACTGTGTGCATTTTAGTTGGATGCAATGTTGTCTGTAGTATTCATGATACTGAAGAAATATCATTCAATTATATTTTTAGAAAATTTTATAAAACATGCAAATTCAAGGCCACCCTAGGCAACTTGGGGTCTTCATAATATGCTATATCAAATAAAAACATAAAATGAGGGCTGGAGATGCAGCTCATTCTGAAGACCCTAGTTTATTTCCTCGGTACTGCAACAACAACAACAAAAGAGCACGGTAGTTTTACAGGGTACTCATGGTTCAATTCTGTGAAGGGTAAAGTGAAGCTGTGATTATGTTTGCTTCTAACCAGTTAAGCACGGTGAAAATAGTCAAACAAAGGAAGAGAAAATAGTAATGATGTTTCTTTTCCTTAATTCCATGATCTGGATTCTTTATCTTTGGTTTTTAACCACCTGTGCTTATGGCCAAATACATTTAAGAATTGATAAATAAAAGATGTACACAACCATTGTATGTGCTTGAAGTGATTATAGCAACCCACATGCCATCCCCTTCAAATTCACTCCCTTCCTACAATGAATAAACTCACACTATTGAAAACCTAAAGTAATAAGGAGAAAGTATGTAGGCAAACCTTAAAGTGCAGTGGATGGAAGTTTAATAGGAGTGTTTACCCTCACAGTTGGAAGTGATGCTCATGATACCAGATTTTATGGGAAGAAAAAAGTAGAAGTGATTTGTACAAGTGTTCATGAAGTGCAAAAATTGAACAGTGAGTTAAGTAAGTCACAAATTCAACTGAATCAAGAAAAGGAGCAGCGAACAGATTCCAAGTAAAATAGAAGAAAAATTTTATTGAAGACAAAAGCAGAAATTAACGAATTAGAAAACCTGTAAAAATTTGTTCATCTGAATGGTCCTTTGAAAAGTCCAATAAAATCTGAGGACAGCTGAAAGGATTTTTTTTCTTTTTTGAGAAGAAGACAGAAAACCTACAGGGGAATAAAAACATGTCACATCTATGAAAGAAATCAATAGACCATTTATCAGAAAACACATCTTGACTGAGTGGTGATAAATTTGAACGTGTTCAAATAGGTAACTTTGTACAAATAAACTGAATTGCAAACAGTTTTAAGGATACATGAAAAGCTTTCTGACTATTAACTGAAAGAAATTTCAGAATTTGTCAAAAATATTGTATCTATTGTCCACAGTGTGTTCAAACAAAAGCAAATCGCTTAGATATTACCTCTATTACAGTTGATGGAACAGAAAATTATTGTATTACTTTTCAAAGAAGAGACAAATATAGAAAGATTTGCAAATATTTTCATGAGGTGACAAACACTACTAATAAACTATTCCCACATGTGATCATAGATGGAAATTGAAGAACCCCAGGTGAGTAGCATGCTCAGTAACTAATCTTCCATGCTAGAGTTGATTCTCGGAGTATGAGGCTCATTGAGTGTAAGGAAATCAATTAATGTGTTAGATTATCAATATATTACAGAGAAAACACTGTCTTTTCATCTCAGATATTTACCAAAAAGCATGTCATAGTTTATTACTTGTGTAATAAAATTTTCTAAAATGTTAATTGAGTGATTTTTTCAGTATCAAAAATAGTACATTGTGATGAAACAAGCGGGTGATGTTACATCCAACTGAACTGCAGCAGATGTATTCCCATTAAAATCAGAAAAGGAAATTCTGAATCATTCCCATTGTTACATAACACTGCTTTTAAATGGGAGCAAATATAAAATGATAAAAAATTTACATATGCAAATATAGGTATATAATATATAATTAAATATATGAAAATGTAATTATCATATTCTGTAGATAATGTGACTGCCTTGCTCAAAAATGTGAAAGAGTTAACTGAAGAAAAAAGTGAACTACCAGGATTAATAGGAGAATCTCAAAAATGATCAGTTATGAAGTCAGCGTAATGAAATAAACAATTTCTGATCGATCAACAGTACAGTTAGATTGTAACATGAAAGATTTACCATTTACTGTGAAACAAAAATTATAAATTATCTGGAGATACTTTTATCAATAAACCTTTTTAATGTTCACTTAAGGAAAATCTACTTTTTTCCAGATCCTTAGAAAGTCTTCGAAAATTTGAAACCTGGAATGTTCTATTACACATACTAACTGTTAAAGGAATGCAAATTATACATGTTATTTTATTAAGATGATCCAATTCCAATCAAATTATAAAAATGGCTTATTTAGAGATTGGATACTAGATAGGCTATTGTAAATCCTTCTTATTAGAATAGCCAGGAATTTTTTCTTAGTAAAAGAGTTGGGACAAAAGTTCACTTTCTTTACTAATAAAATAATAAAATGAAACCAAATAAATGTATATTTATGTGATCTACGTATGTTGCTCATTGTCTAATATATTGGTTTACTTACGTGTATGTATGTATGTATTACACACATGCTTATATCTATTGGTAGGAATGCATCGTGCTATGACTATTGTGTAAAGTATTCTTATCCATTCACATAACATTTCTCTCCTCAGGATTTTTCCTAAGAAAATATTCATGAGTGTTAATAAAGCTATAGGAAATATGTCCATCCCGTATTGTTTGTAACAGACAAAATTAGAAAAACAAATCTAGAGCTTCCAATATGATGTATTTTATTAGATCAGAATTCATCCATACAATAGAATATTCTGGAAACATTAGAACGAATGTTTAAGAATATTGAATGAAAAGGATTTTCTTGTAAGGAATATGAAAATTATCACGGGAGTAAAGATGCTAACAAACATGCATCAGGATAAAGAGGGTGTAGGTCCACAAGTGACAGCAGAAGTTGCGGTGGTATAAGAGACTTGCAAAAGCTGCAGAGATGAATGTACACCCCAAGTTGACCAAGTGTGTAGAACTGGGAATGGAGGGTCAGTGACATGAACTCCTAGGGTCCTTACAAGTGTTGCACAGCCTCAGAGCTCTGTTCTATTTGATACTATTTATAATCCTCTTTTTCAGAAGGCAAATTAGACCTTCACTAATTAAGGATTGCCTAAGTAAATTCGCTGGTAGTCTATTTTGGAGTATTATACAGATCTCATAAATATTTCTGTTTGTAACATCTGTGGCATTTTTGCAACAACTTTGAAAACTATGTTTAGGAAAATATTGACAAGTATTACAGCAACTATTGATTTTGTTCTTCTCCTGGGTGTGGTATCAAATCTCAGCTCTCCACTGATGCCTGGATAACCCGAGTATGAAGCTGAACTCCCAGCGTGGAAAGCAGTCGGCGCTCAACAAAATGTGCCCTGTACTCCCATGAGAGACCCTGAACCTGCCTGCTTTGATCCTTTCTATCACCCTACACTGCAGGCATGAAAGGGCTCAAACATTTTCCTAGAGAATGACTAATATTGACAAGCAGAACTGAGCCTAAACTTGAGTTTATTCATATTCAGTTACCAGTATCTCCTGAATCCCAACAACCCCTCCACAGTCCAAAGTGTAGTTGTGTTTGCAATTATGGGTGCCTTTTGTTCTGCTCATGCTTCTGCATATTTTCCACATTTTCTAAAATGAGTGTGCATTGCTTCTAAAGTCAGAAGAAAATCTGTTTGTTTGTTTCAATAAGAAAAACAGTTAAGGAGCTAGCATCGAAAGCAAGCTAAGGGTGGAAAACAGAAAATTATTTTGACAGTGGTCAGCAATCAGCAGCTATGTACACAATTTCCCTTTGGAGACCAGTGCATTCTTAAATGCTTCAGAGGTACCTGCTCTTTTAAAATGTTGCTCTTCCATTAGTATAAGAGCTACTAATTGGATCCATGTTTGATTTTTGATATTCTTTGACTTGACAATGGGGTCCGGTTTGTATCTTTGAAATGGTGCCTCTGTTTGCTTTGATTACGACTGGAGGACAGTTTGCCTGCTTTGCTTTGTTTTATTTTGTTCTGTATGCTTGGTTTGGGTGTCTCATGCGGCTCTTTTGATCTCTGATGTGGGGTCTGAGATGGGCTGTGAGGAGGAAGCACGGTTGGACTGGACGGAGGCAGAAGTCCCACGTTCCTCCAGGCACGCACTCTACCTCCCCTTGCCTCATCAGTGTCCTCAGTGAAATGCTTTTCCTGTGTGCCCCTGAATCGAGTAGCACAGAAAACAACCTTCTGCATTTACAGGAAATGCACAAGATTCCTTTCGTGTACTCCCACTGACCAGTCCAGCTATTGGAATCACTCCTAGTTTTTCTCCTTTCTCTATCTCTGTCTCTGTGTGTCTGCCTGGGCTCAGCCACTAGGACACTCAGAATGGTCTGAGTGCGTCTGCCCTCTCTGACCTGGAGCAGGTACTCAGATTGTGAACCACCCCTTCACCAAGTCGAATTTCTCTGCCCTATTCCTATTTATGTAGCCCCTTTCCTTAAGGCAAATGTTGTCTTTGATGTGTTATTCCATTAGTTCTGACACTTAAGGAGTGCTAATAAATCAAAGACATTTGTGGATCCATTAATCTCCTCCTGGACTTTCAAAGCATCCTCTCGATTGCTTTGAAAAGCTCAGGCTTGCCTGTTAGGCTGCTGTGTTCAACACACCTTGTCCCCGAACCGAGGCAGGCGCTGCACTCCTGAATACGAGGCCTGTTAAGAGCCGTGTTTACGCCTGCTATGTGACTCCGAGGCCCCATTTGTAATCACCATAAACCGGAAGGAAGAGCCATAAGTCTACCATCAGCCCTGCAGAGACAGTGGAGCAGAAGAGTCTAATTACGGAAATTAAGGTCTGGAAGAGGCACGGCTGCAAGCAAAAGATCTTCAGGCACCTCGAGAGCCATCGTCCAAATATATCTCTGGGTTGGAAGAACGGAAATACGCTAGCATTAATTAGCCTGGGGCAACAGAAGAGAATAATTTAAATGCAAAAGATAATCTCACTGCCCTTTTGACGAGGGAAAGTTGTCCTAGATGGAAATTTTCATTTCTGTGTCAGGAGCCCCTGTGCCTAGATGTTAAGAGCAGCACGGGAAGTTGGAAAGAGACCAGAAGGACATAAATTGTGAATGGCAGCTCTGACACTGCCTGTGTGATCCTCGGCAACCCACCAGTCCTGTACAAGGCTCCCTTTTCAGTTTTCTCACTTAAAAAGTGGTGAAAGAAGATTCATTTGAAGGAGATACCACGAGGATTACACATGAGAAAATCGATGCTCTTTGTGATACAAGAGAAAAGTCTCAGGCACATTATACCCTGCGAAAAAGGCTGAGTGTTTTCTAGGTCTACACCCAGGCAAACCCACACACATAATTTTGTGCCAACTCCTTTTCATCTTGGTGCTGCCATTTAGTCAACTCTGCCGGCTGTTATTAAAAGCCTTCCCAACACAATAGCAAAGGGTGGTCAACAAAGGAAAGCACACACTGCAGCGAAAGCTATTGAGACCTGCGCGTTCTCCCTCCCCACACCCTTGACCTCCAGAATGAGAACAGTAACTGCTTGCCTCTTCATTTCCCTTTCCTGTGTCCCCAGTGAGGGGAAGTTGGTTGCAACCTTTTACAGATAATGTGACACAGGGCACATAAGAGCGGAAGGGAGAAAAGTATTTCAACAAAAGCCTGGAACTTGAGTTTAGGTAAATTCAGGAAGGAGAGAGATAGGAAATGGCGGCAGCCTTGCCAGGAACGAAAGGAAAGGGGTTCTGGCATCAGCCCCAGAGCAAAATGTTAGGTCATCTAAAATAAGGACTGGGTGAAAAATCTTCAACTCAAAATGAAAGATGCAATGACATGAAGACACTTACTAAGGCAACCTTTGAAAGCAGTTAAGAAGCCTTCTTTTCTAAAGCAAGTCCTCCGACAAAAGAGATGCCCTGATCAGCTTGTATGGAGTTCCATGTAGGATAAATTCTTTTCACAATCTCCTAAGTCAAGTTGCTATGTCAAATTTTTCTTATTTATAAAGAAAAGGAGAGGAAGCAGACATTTAAGAAAAAGGAAATAAAGTACATTAAACCCTTCTTTCTTCAATTAAATAGCTTTAGTGGGTGGTTTCTATTTTTTAGCTATTTTTTATTAAATTTTCATAACTTGTATCATTGACAAATTTCAATTGATAATGACACAGGAAACATTTTAGATATAAAACCAGAAGAAGCATTGTATGTTCCATGAATTTTATTCACTTTAAGATTTAAAGATGAAAGAGAGTGGTTCACAGAGAGGAATGTCTTTTTTCTGAAGAGTAAACATTTTTAATTCTTTTAACAGTAGAAATGCTGAGATCCTGAGACAGTTCTTAATAATGAAATCAGAGCTGTATTATGGTAAGATGAGTTAGGCTAATTTCAGAAGTCCCCAGTCTAACTGGTTGTCTTTTCCTGTTTCAATGGATTAATGTTTGTTGAAAGTCCAACCATCCAGGTGATGGTACTAAGAGTGAGGGACTGGTGATGATGAGGTCATGGCAATGGAACTCCAGTCCTCACCAGAAGCTGACCAAGCTGGTACCTGATCGCAGACTTACAGCTTCTAGCACTGAGAAATCAATTCATCAATCTCTGCTACTTGTAACCCGCCAGTCTATGATACTTTCTTCTAACAGCCTAAGCTAAAATAGCTACCCTAAAGTGTGATTCCATGTCAGCAAACGCACAGTTCTACATTGTTTAACACTGTTTTCCAATCAGTTATTTCTAAATAGATCAGTTCATCTTGCATAAATGTGATCCACATCTGAATGCCAAGGGACTCCTTCTTAGTATAAATTATATTCTTATTTCCATCCAGCACTGTAAGCACCAGCTTTTTAGTGACTCAAATTCTTTTTGTCAAAGGTCAAAAAGTAAAAATCCCATAAATACCTCATGGAAAGATTTTGAGGTTAGCATGTTAGAGGAGAGGAGAAAGAGAAAAGGAGATCCTTTTTAGTAATTTTTTCCAACTATATGTTGAAGTAAGTGGAAACTCCTACACTTGCTTGCAGTAAACAGCTCCCCAACTTCCTCTAGAGTGGGTGAGAAGAATTAATAGCCATCAGCCCTGGAACATCGCATTTGCTTGGTGAATGTTTTTGGTAGCATCACTGGTGACCACAGCCTTTCTGACTTGTGCCTTGAGGCTCACATCAGAAACTACCAGATGTCTGCTTCACCAATTCTTCATTTTTCTTCTAGGATTTGGTTAAGCCCCTCCAATGTGAGTTTCACATAAGCCACTTCAGTCTTGGTTTAATATAGGGTATTTCAAATTACCTGAAATTTTGGTAAAAATTTATGCAGCATTTTCCTATGACTTAGTGAAAGATACATTTTATTAAATTGTGTTCATAAACACAACAATAGCTATCACCAACCATGAGTCAGTGACCTGAATTGGCTTTCTTTTAGACTTGATGTTAAAACATCTAGGCACAGAGGTTGGGCATATAGCTCAGCAGCATAAGTGCCTGCCTAGCAAGCACAAGATCATGAGTTCAATTCCTGATAAAAAAAAAAAAAAAAAAAAAAAAAAAAAAAAAAAAAAAAAAAAAAAAAAAAAAAAAAAAAAAAAAAAAAAAAAAAAAAAAAAAAAAAACTTCCAGGTACATATGGTTGTCTCCATTTTATGGATGTGAAAAGCTTTGATTTAGTAGCATAGAAAGAAACTTGCCCAATATTATTTCACCAGTAAGTGACATGTGAAATTGAAATCTAGGTTTTTGGTTTGTTTGTTTGTTTTCAAAGCCTGCATATCACACGATGCTGTTTATATTTTATAAATTTAGCATCAAACATAGAAATCTGTTTTCTCACAGCAGTGACTCCATTATGAAGAATAAACAATGATGATTTCAATAGTCAGTGGTGATTTCTGTAATTTGATTTTAAATTTGCTTTGGTGGAACTGTAGTTCTGTAGGTTTAGGAAAAGCAAAGAACCCACTATTCATCCAACCCCACCATGATCACTGCTTCCTAACCCAACATCAAGTCATTGTTTTCCTGACCAAATCACCTGATCTGTGCTCTGAAGTTATTAGTAAGGCCTTTCTGACAAAGTGTTAAAATGTAGAAATTAAAAAGATGACTTCATAGGTGAATATGAGCTTTTCCTATCTGTCATGCTCCACTCTACCAGTAGAAAATGAAAAGCAAAAATGAAAGCTCATAACTCCAGACATAAGTGACTTGATAAAAATCATTGAGCCACCTAATTAGAGCATTAGTCTTAACTGCTGAACAATCTACATGTTTCCTCTGTATTTTTAGTCAAGCTTCTCTATAGTTACAAAGATTTTTTGAAATTAAAATAATTATATACTCCAATCTCATTTAGGTTCCCCAAACTTAATCTGTAGGAAGGCATATTTTCTGTTTTTTCTCTAACCCCCGACTTCACATTCTTTTCAGCTGATGTGGTTTTAAAACTAAGTATGTTTTCTTTCTTTTATAGCTTCATGTTTTGCAAGAATGTCACCAGCCCTTCCAACTTCATGCCACACATGACATTCTGTCCCCGTCAAAGATCAGATCATTTCTCTCAGAGGGAACAGGCATCAGGCTAACTGGAGATGAAAGGAAGGGTTAAGTTTACTCCCCAAATTAGGAATGATTCGGAAATAAATGTCGAGGTTAAAAAGTCCAGATGGTAATTCAACTGTATCCTCACTACAAACATGATTTGATTTATGGGAACTACTAATGGTATCTCAGTTTAGATCTGGACGACTTTGCTTTCTCTCATCTGAGTTTTAAATTCATCAGATTCTTTTACTCCCACTATCAATCCTTCACTACAAAGAGACACTCCTAATCAAGAATTTGGGAGTAGTTTAAAATGCAGAAATTGATGAATGTTAACAACCCTAATCCATGCAAATCACTGTCTGTTGCCATTATTTATAACCTGGCGGATGTACTTATTTAAAAGAGCCTCAAAGAGCTCTGACAATCTGTGCAGCCAGTGGTGAATCATCTTTTGCTCTTTTTCCCTCTTTCATAAGGGATCACAGTGAATTAGTTTTCACTTTTTTTCTTTGCTTGACATTGCAATTATTAGCCTTCTTGGCTTTGTCAGAAAAATCCATCGGAAATGTTTATCTCCTGGGGCAAATCTCAGGAAAACAGCA
>RJWM01013185.1:0-54182 GCA_004363535.1 Dasyprocta punctata | reverse complement strand
CCCTGGTTCCTTTCTGTAGCCCAGGAGGAATGCAGAAGTGAAGTGAGGTTGACTCATAATGCAAAGTTTCTAAGGCATAGAATGAGAAACTCAGATACTTAAAGCGAAGTAAAACAGAAGATTTACTGATAATGTTGCAAAAGGCAGAGGTGGTGGTGCCACATAGCAAGCGAGCTGTATGGCAGAGAGAAGCTTAAGGGGAGGTCCTCAGCCTGATGTCTTTGCCTTGTCCACATTCATAGGGTTAAGCAATTTTCTAAAACAATCAGGTTCTTGGCCTTTGTTTCTGGGTGAGCCAAGATTCACAGGAGCTATGGGCACGTAGCAAAAAGTATGCAAAGTCCTACAAAGGGCAACCACTTCCAGTACATCATGTCATGAGTAACCACGTGGTTATCTCCATTACCCTAGCCACCCGGGTTACGCCCTTGCTGATTATTCCCCCTAACTATTCCTACACCATTGTCGATGAAAAAAACAAAAAACGGAAGAAATGAATATACATGAATTTAAAAGCCATAGGTCCACAAATCAGGATGTATTTCATCTCCCAATCCCAGGACATGAGCTTATTTTCCTTGGTGGTCTTCAAACAGTGTTTGAATATACAGTAGCTTGTATGCTATCTTTGAGTAATGGTTGCATTTGGTTTAAGTATTTGTCAAAGTAGCTTAGTCATAAAAATGAGGATGAGTTAGTCTCTTCCATCTTTCTTCCATCACTATTCCCTTTTGATCTAGTACTGTATCTTTCCTGTTCTTTGGGGCTGAAATTGTCAATATGTATTGTCTCTGCTTCCTCATTTCTACCGAATATTCCTCCTGTACCTGTTTTTCTTCTGGCTATTGAGTGATATACATAGAATATAGTTCTGTTAATGTCATAGTTGTCAAAATATCAGTGGACACCTTTCACAATTTGTATGTCAGGTAGTTCTTTCCATCCCAACCACATACATACAATGAGTTCCCTAAAGTTAGAAAGAGGTGAATTAAAAGAAATGTTCACATTTGTACCAGTTTTCCCTCTTTTTTTTTTTTTGTACCAGGGATCAAACTTACACCCTCATGCTTGCCAGATAGGCACTTATACTGCTGAGCTAAATCCCCTGCCCTTCTCTTTTTCTCTTTTGAAGTTATTTAGTTTGGAACAGGCTAAGAATCGAACATTCAGAGGGACATGATGTCTGAATATAGGATCATACTATATTTATTATCATATGCATGCAAAGTAGGTCCCATTTGCTGGGTGTTACTCTAGGCATCTGTTTAAAGGGAAAGATGAAAGGATGGTGTCCCTTCCTGCTTCTCATTCCCAATCAGAAGTCGAGCATTCTTTACATAAGACAAAGTTAAGCCTATCTCAGTGGAGTGCAGCTAATTCTGAAGTTCTGAAGACCAATGTAGCAAAGAACAATTCATTAATCTTTGTTTAGGAGGATAGGGAGACAAGTTATTAGCTTTAGTTCGACAAAGACTCTGCAAGCTCATTTTTGGCTCTTTTGCCTTGAGGGAAGTAGCTCACTGTTTTCTCAGCAGGCTAGAAGCCATCTGAGCAGATGGTGCAAAGCTTCGTGTGCCAGCCACAAACCATTTGCCTGGTGAGTTTGCACGTGGCACTGCTTTTGTCCAAGCAGCAGGCCATCGATATAGAGTGTTTTCCTGTACTCTTCAGCTGAGGGTGGGGAGGGAGGATGAGTCCGTGAAAGGAGGACCAGAAGTGGTGTACTTTCATTTATGATCTTCTGCATACAGATTTCATGATTTGAAGGTTCAGGAGACATAATTAAGGGATGTACTGAATCCTAGAACCTCCCTCCCAGATCCAGAGGAACCTGTTAAGCTTATTGACTGGCAGCTGATCTTCTGGTTGCCCCTATACCTGTGGTTTGTCAAGTCTTTTCCAGCATAGATCCAATGAAGCATACAGATTCAAAAACACTGGTCAGTCTTTCTTCATGTCTGTCTTTTCAGCACTGCCAAATAACTTGGTTCCTCTACTCTCTTGAGTATGGATTCAGTAAGCCTGCATTATAGGACTTTAATACTAGATTAAACTATTATTATTTTCCTTTATAAGCATCATCAGTTACTTCAGGTTCAGATTCCAATCTTGATTATTACTGTGCAGTTTGAGCTATTCCCTTAACTACTCTGAACTTGAGGGCTCACATCTGTATATTGGAAGAAAAAAAAATTTGGCTGTTGAAAAGATGGGAATGAAGTGTGCATATAAGCATCTCTAAGCTATAAATTGCTTTTTGAGTATTCATGTTGTGGCTATTGTTAATTATCTGATGGAGCAGTATTGAGAAATTTTAGATATGACTAAAGGAGAAAGTTTGAATAGGTGAAAAGAACTCAGAGTTTTAAACGATGCAAGGATTTAAACTAGTTTCTGTGTTAGCTTTAGGTAACTGTAATAGAATACCTGAAGTAGTAAAATTAAAAAGAAGAAATGCTTTCTTTGGCTATTAATTTTGGAGGTTTCAGTCCATGTTCAGTTGGCCGCATGTTTTGTTGTTTCTGGGTCTGTGGTGTGGCAGCACTCCATGGCTGGGCAAAGAACACAGGACAAAGAAAGCTGCTTATTTTACCTGGACATGAAAAAAACCAGAAAGTTCCTTGATACTCGTTATTCTCCTCAAGGGCACACCCCAAATGACCTGAGACTGCACTAAGCCCCACTTCTTAAAGTTTCCATAAACCTCGTAACAATACCAAACTAGGGAACAAGCCTTTATCACTTAGACCTTTGGAGATTCTTATCTAAACCATGATGGCTTTCTTATCTGTAATAAGAAAATGATAATACCTAAGTTGCAGGTTTATATGAAGATTAAATAATGTTATGGGAGAAACTGACTGTAAATCTCTATTCTCATTTTTATTCTGATTCTGGATAAGTCACTTATCCCCTTTGAATCTTCATTCCTTCATTAACAAGGAGGAGGACACCTACTTTATATTATTGAAAGTATAAAGTAAGATGGTTTATAGACTGCTTTTGGCTCAGAGTAAGCTTTTAATGGGTATAAATTATGTTTACCCTTTAGCATAATTTATCAGGGACAAATATTTTTGAGGTTTCTTATTGTTCATGGAGAAGAAGTGGACACATAACCTCATCTTCTCCTTCACAAATGCTACTTTTTTAAAAGAAGGTTGTGATAGGTAGAAATATCAGTTCTCAGCATTATTAGTGGATTGATTTCCTTTAAGTAAACTCCATGAAGGGAAAACAGCTAGCTAGATAAATGATGCCAATTGGCTATTTCACCATTATTTTTCCAAGTTTCATGTTGTACTCTTCCCAATTAACTGATAAATTATCTTGCTGTTTTTGAAGATTAGCCTAAGATATTTGTGATTATAAGACTTACCAGTGAGTCATATGTAAGCATTCTTCAGTTCTGGTACATCCAGATTGCTTTGACACTTTCTCTATTTTATATAAACAAATTCAGAGCAATTCAATGACTGTTTTGTTCTATCACTTGAAAACAGGATGGAAGACACCAGGTCCTGTGAAAATTTCCTCACTATATTCAGGATCTATGGTATTTTTAGTTGCTATTTTATGAATGGACTTCTCTATGAACTTATTTCTTTGTTGTTTTTTCCCCTCTGTGTATCTTCATTATAACCACCTCCTTGTTAAATACTTACATATCATAATTTTGCTATTTATCCAAATTTACTCTAAAATTCCATGAAATTCATTTGTATAACAGTAGGACTTACATTTTTTATTATTTGAAGTTATTTCAATCTTTCAGCAAAATGAAAACTATAGATACTTTTCTTCGGAACCCTTGGAGGTAAAGCTACATTTGCAATAACCTAGGATGCTAAGTCCTTCAATCCAAATTCTCCTTGGACATTCTTTCCACTTATAGAATAATAACAGAATAATCATAAAAATCAGGAAATCAGTATTGCTGCACTACTAACATATAGTCTATAGATTCCATTCAAATTTTGCCAAATATCCCACTGGTTTCATTTAGGGGCAACCAGTCTATCACAGGGTCCATACAGCTGCCATATTCTTTTAATCTACTTTTTGGAACACTGCCGTAGGTTTCCCTGAAATGTTTTAAGCATATGAAAGGGTCAGTTGGAAAAAGTCTTTAAGTTTGTCTGAATTTTTTCATAATTACCTTCATGCATGTTTGGCAGGAATATCACAAATGATGTCACATTCATTTGCATCCTATCAGGTGGTGTCTGATTTTGGTGTGGGTCATGCTAGTGATGATCACTCTGGTAACTTAAAATGGTATCTGCTAGGTTTCTTTACTATAAGGTTATTTTGATTTTGAGTACTGAATAAGCATTTTGTGTGGAAATACATTGAAATATATAAATATCATGACTATTATTAAAGTTTCACCAAGTACATTAATTGATATTCTATTCTGTAAATAGAATTTTTTTCCTCAGTGTTTGATAAGTATTTGTATCTTTATACCACTAGGGACTCATGGATTCCTATTTTATTTTCATTGAGTTATGAACCATTACTTTCATGTATTTTGATACTCAGTTTATAACAAGCAGAACTGGTCACTTGCCACCATTTTAGCCTCTGCGCCTTTGATAGGTAAGATCCCCATCATTCTTTGAACACTTCTTCACATTTTTGTCATAAGATTTTTCAGTTCCTTTATATTCTTTTCCTGCCTAAGTTCTAGAGTCAGCTAATTCTGTTGGGAATGCTGGTTCTTCTTAGTGAGCCACAGCATTTATAAATTAGGCTCTAGATGTAAGATATGCTTGTTGCTATTAGGCCACATGATGGCCTTTGAGTCATTGTTTGTTAAGGAAGAGCTAAAGAACATGTCTTAGTTACTTTTGTCATGCTGAGACAAAATACCAAACACTGAAAGTTGAATGAAGAAAGGTTTATTTAGTTCACAGTTTGTAGAGGTTTCAATTCATAGTTGGCTGACACCAGTGCAGGGTGACATTGCAGATGGGCACTGCAGGTATTCGTGGCATACAGCAGGTGGCAAGGGAAGCAAGGGACCTTAGCAACATTTTTTTTTTGCCCCATCTATATTCTATGTAGGCTACAGGGATCAGAGCGGTACCAAACCAATCAGTGAACTGATTTAGTAACCACCCACCCTTAGTCATAGCATTGCACCATAAATTAATCAAACATTCTTGATCCAGTCACCTCTGAAAAAGCCCCACCTATGACCACATGAAGCTTTGGGCAGACATCTAAATACAAACCATTATAAGCACATGTATATGAATACCTACCTCTACATTCATATTTATGTCCCCATTTGTCTTTCAAAAACAGTAAATAACTGTTAACCAAATTTCAATATAAATTTTCACTGGTCATTCCAGTGTTTTCCTTTCCATTTATTTAACTTTCTTCTTCAACAGTGAGAAATCTGACTATTCTGTTGTGCTTTTATATTTTATTTGCCCAATCTTCTTTCTAAGAACAAACCCCCCTAAGCTTTTGGGGCAGCATTTTTCTTACCATGCACAATCTCCTTTTGTGTTGGCCTTGATAATTTTTGAAAAGAAATGAAGAAGACAGGAAGGCTGGCTAAGAGGCTTGTGACATTTATGTGTCAGTATTCAGAAGCACTGCACTACTGTGGGTTTCGGTAGAGTACATCTTTGATCTTTTCTGTTTCTTTTTACTTCCATGCTGTGATTGGGGTGGAACTACCTTAAAAAGTGTCTTCTTGTGTTCTTGTGATTGGTTTCTGTGTTAATACCGTTTGTAAGTCATTTCTTTGGAGTCTGGTATTGCTCTGGTCTTGGAGAGGCAAACATTTCCAGGAGGGAAACTTTTTATATAGTGTATGACTTTCATGTCTCAGATCTCACGGTATTATTGCATGTCCTTTAAAACATATACTTATTCTCACTTAGAGCAGTGTTTTCAGATTTGCATTTTGATTTTAAAAATGGATGTTCCTTTTCAAATGACTGTATGGGCAGAGGGCCAATTTAAAATATACAAAGGCCTCTTTATAGCAAGGCAGTCTGTCAGAGAATTCTGTGAGACCACAAGTCTATATGAGAGAGTATTTTGTCTTAAAATTCATCTTCAGCTGCATAGAATTGGTTTAATCTTAATAATCACCATACAACACACTTATCCTTAGTCTACACATGGCATGCATGCATGCATGCATTCATTCATTCATTCATAGGAAGCAGATGCTAGTGAGTCCCATTAGCTTCCTGTTTAATGGGAAGGACAGGTACACAGTGCTCCATACCTGTGATGGCAGATTTGGCCCAGTCAGCAAACTCAGGAACAGAGGACTAGAAGAAGACCAGTCTTTCAGTAGGGCGGATAGTGAAGTTCTTGTGTTATGAATTGATGTAGGATGCAGAGGTGAAGTCAACTATGTGGGGCTTTTCTGGCCAGGCTTCAAATTTGGCAGTTAGCTGCTAAATGTGAAAGACTGTATTTGTCTGCTCGGGCTGCCATAATTGAATATCACCTACTGGTTGTTTAAATAGCAGACCCTTACTTTCTCATAGTTCTGGAGGCCAGAAATCTAAGATCTAGGTGTTGGTATGGTTGGTTTCTGCTGAGGCTTCTCTTCCTTGTTGGCAGGTAGCTGTTGTCTCATTTATGGCCTCACAAGGCCCTGTGAGGCCATAAATGTTTTTGAATACACTGGCATTCCTCTTCTAAGAACAGATTTTTTGGATTAGGCTGTCACCCTTATGATCTCATTTAACATCAGTCACTTCCATAAAACCCTATTTCCAAATATAGTCACACTGAGGGTTAGAGCTTCATTTTTTCATTTATTCATTTACCAATCGATTAACCCAGTTCCAGTTAGTTCAGTAATCATTAAGTAATAAGCACTTTTCTAGGTACTGGGAATCTAACAGAAAATAAAACAGGTGAAAATACCTGTTCTTATGGGACAAACCAGGTCAAAACATTTTCAGTAATAACCAGTGCCATAATAGGTTGGGTTAGAACATGCCCATTCACCTTTGCAAAATTTAAGAGGTGGTGGTGTTAGTGACCCTGGAAAGAAAAGAAAATGTAGACTTCTGGAATAGAGAGATGAGGAAAATGAGTGTCTGTTCTTGTATTTCAGTACACAGAGGCAAGAACCTGCAGCTTGCCTGTGCTGTAACTTTAGTGGAATGACTTCCGCTTCCTTTTCAGATATTTAAGATGTTAATCTATGAAAAGAACAGGGCAATGCAGATAAATTTCTTAGGTGTTTCACCTCTTGTAATTCCTCACGTGACATTGTGAAAGCAAAACATAGAATGTTTACTGGGTACATAAGAAAAATAAGAGGGACTAGGAACCATACATGATCATTTTCTGTCCTAAATTTAAGTATTACCTTAAAGAGTTATACAACTATCTTACTTCCTTCATCAGTCCCTCCTCCCATGTCCTTAGTTAGTCAGTTGAGCATTGATGGAGTATCTAATGCTAGAAAAATTAAGATTCTTTTAAAAAAATTCTGCTGTCATGATGTAATTAGAAATGAGAGGATGTGTTTGAAATTCACTGAAGCGTAAAACTAAATTAAGTACTTAATTGCGTATTTTTTATTTGAACCTATGTAAAGACCACTATTCAGACATTAATTCTTAAACAAAGGGCTGCTGTTAGGGTCTTGAAATAGATAGCATATGTTCAGAGGTAAAAGGAAGCCTCAAATTAGGCAAATTTAAATAATCTAGAATGCCGAGAGTACACATAAATATGCATTTGCCTGCCTTCTCAGGGAAGTGAGATGAATGCCTCCAAGCTCTGAATCAGAATGTTGACATTCCCTATCCATTCATGTTAACTCAGATGTAATTTAATACTTTGCCCCTCACAGTATCAATCTCTCCATCTGTTTACTTACTCACTAATGTTGATTCCAAAATCATTCCTTCAGAAAATAAATATACCAGGAAGAATTCTCTGTAATAATTTAGGAAAGTAAAATATTTCTGTGAGGAAAATATAGTAGAAATAATACATTCTGGTGACTGGCGCTGACTCCAGGAAGAGAATGATCTGTGCCTCCCAAGAACCCGCCATGTTGGGTCAGGGAAGTACCAACCAGAAGACAACTAGCCTGCCTTCCTGGTGAGTGGCACACCGGCATGGACCCCAGGAAGAGAAAGATCTGTGCCTCCTGAGCACCTATGGGCAGACAGGCTGAGAATCAAGACACACCCCCGCAAGCAACCTGCTGGTTCGTAGGACCCACTAAGTTGATAGCAACTGTTATAGTGTGGTCGGTCCTGTGTCCTCCCAAAACTTCATATAATTGTGGCATCGACAGGGCTGAGGCTGGCGTTTGTGATTGGTTTGTTGTCTAGCGCTAGGATTGATGATGTGAGTGCTGCACTCGCCCAGGGATGGAGCTGACATACAGAGTAAGGAAGGTGGGATTTCCTCTTGCCCTCTCTCTTGCCGGTTTGCGCACCTTGCTGTTTGGCGGCTGTCATGAATGGCTGCCCCACCATGCCACACTACCTTGGAGCCAACCAAGTATGGACAGAAACTCCAGAGAAAAGTAAGAAATAAACCTTTCCTTCACTAATTTTGGGCGTCAGGTATTCTGTCTTGGCAACGAGTAAAAAGTAACTAAGACAGTAACTAAGGTACATAAAGCAACTAAATGCTTATATTGTTTGGTTGATTTTGCAGACCTGGGGCTGGTAGTCTGAGCATCTCTTGGGAGGATGACAGTATGTAATGTAGCAAACACGGGGGATTCCCTTCTGTCTTGTCTTTGAGGCCCAATATTGTTCTCATTGTTTTGCTTTATTCTAATGAATTTTTTTTTGCTTTATTTCATATTCTGTATTGATTGGTTTTATTCTGGTTTGTTTTTGGTTTGATTTTACTGTACCTGATGGAATGGTCAACTATTGTGAAGATAACAATATAAACTATAGTAGCTGTTTTCCTAGTATCTTGCTTTGAAGTTCTGTACCAGTTCTACTGCTTTGTTTTGATTGACTTTGTTCTGCTATGTTTTGTTGGATTTTACTATCTTCAAAATAAAATAAAAAATACATTCTCTTTCTTTTCATTTTTAAGATAAAATCACTATCTTTCTGTAGGTCTTGGTATACATTGTAAACATAGTCTTTTTTAGTTGACAAAATTATAGATATTCATGAAGTACAATATTTACATCATGTGTACAATGAATAATAGTCAAATTATGCCATTAGCAGGTCATCACTTCAAATATTTATAATTTTTTTGTGTTAGGAACCATTTGAAATCCTTCTAGCCATTTTGAAATATGCAATAAATTATTGTTAGGTGAAATCACTCTACTGCATTGGCAAATACAACTTATTCCTCTTGACTATTAACCTGTTAACCAATCTCCTCTTATTTTTCTTGTCCAACCTCTGGTAGTCCTATTCTACTCTCCACTTCTATGAAATCAACTTTTTAGCTCCCACATATGAATGAGAACATGTGGTATTAAACTTTCTTTACCTAGCTTATTTCATTTAACATAATTGTCCTCTAATTCCATCTGTGTTGCTACAAATGACAGGATTTCATTTTTATGGTTGAGTAATACTTCATAGTGTATATATATGTCACATTTTCTTTACTCATTCTATTGGTACAAACCTTAATTGTGAATCTGAAGTGGGAGATTAGAGTACGGCCAACTGGTTGAGTGGGCATGACCTCAATCATGGAGATACAGGAAACTTCCAAGCCCTGCACTTGAGACCAATCAGAAAGTGCTATCCTCAATTCTCCTGGCATAAAATCAGGCAGGTTTTTGATAGACTGACATATATCTGACACTGGCCTGAAGAATGAGGAATACAAAAAACCTCCTCCATTAATTTCCTCACCACTGTGAGCTCTCTCACTGTCCTGCTCTGATGCTGCAGAGTGTACTTCTTTTCCTACCTTTCACTCTGCAGAGTATACTTATTTTCCTACTTTTAATAAATGTAAAACTTTGCTGCCTTTTTCTTGTGTCTTGTCCAGTTCTTTATTTAGGATACCAAAGACCTGAACTGAATCTACAGAATTCTACAGCCTAGTAACAAACCTGTTTCTTGATAATACTTGTGTTAAAAATATTAACTCTTAACTCCTTATTGCCATAGTTCTTCTTTAATTGATGTGAATTATTGTGGGTTGATGCAATTTTCCAAAGTCTGACTTTTCTATTTCTAGAAACATTATCATTTCAGGATAGATTCTGATACTTCACAGCTAAACTCTGTATAGTAAAGCTAAGGCTATTTCTTGAAGAGTGATTAGAAATGTCAGGGTTCTTGCATATAATAAAATTTACTTATGCTGACTGACCATAAGTAGCTAACAGAGAAAATTTCAAGAGGCCCATGGACCACAATGAAATCTTGATAACCCAGAACATGGGTTCAAGAGAAATGTGCAGCAAAAGCATGGTGTGTTATGCATATTTGATATTGTAAAATATGGACTTGGTCTTTTTCTGTGGTTCCTGGCAAGTAACTCCCAAAATCTTTGGAACCTTCAAAGTGATAATTGTCTTTTTGTATGCCAGTGAGTTGAATGATGGAAAAAATTTTCACTAGAAAGTTTAAGGCAAGATTAAAGAATCAATGTGGATCCTACCCTGTAACAGCCAGGGAGGAAGGTGAGACTGATGTTTAAGTTGGTGGCCAATGATTTAATCAATCATAACTATGTAGTGAAACAGCCATAAAAACACATCATGACATGGTTTGATAGCATTGATATATCTGAAAATACGGAGGTTCCCAGAAGGTTGAAGTTCTAGAAGCCCAAGTTCTTGTCATATGCCTTGCTCTATGTATCTCCTCATCTGTACCCATTATATCAGACCCATGAATAGAAATGTTTCCTTGAGTTCTATTTACTGCTGGAGAAAGTTAATCAAACCTAAGAAGGTGTTTAGGGAACCTTGACTACTAACTAATCAGAAACAGAGATTAAACATCACCTGGGACTTTCACTTGATACCTAAAGGTGATAGGAGTTAGGATATGGGCAAGCAGTAAGGACTGCAATCCCAGGAAAAAATTTCTTAAGTAGAAGGAATGGAGTGCACCAAGTAAACAAACCCCTCTCTGCATCTGGGCTGGTTTTCCAGGAATTTAGTATCCTGAGCAACCAGACTTTTGAATTCTGCCTTAAGAAGCTATAGTCCTAATAGGTTATTTCAAGCCTGTGAAGCTCCAGTAAACTGATAGGTGCCCACAGCAAACAACAAATTCCTGCATCCTGCTTATTCATAAGAACCCCTAGACAAGGACACTTCTGTACCCCACATTCAGGACCACTCCCAGTGAGCAGCTTCCTTATTTGAACTCTCTCTCTACCTTCATGATTTCATTCTTTGACCTTGTGTGACATCAACTCAGGCTTTTGGTAGCAAAGAGACAGGACAGTCTTGGGGGCTGAATTCTCACCTGGGGGATCAGATGTTATTTCCAGGTAGGTAGTGGTCAGAACTGAATTGGACTCAAAGGTACCTAGCTAATGTCAGCTGCAGAGGAGAAATATTCATGCCATTTGAGGTCACAGAAATCTTCTGTGTTGATTGTTGTGGTATGAGAGCAGAAGAACTTCCCCCTCCATGTGTGCATGGAATGAAGCCTCACTCCTGTGCTTCATGTCACTTGGTACTGGGGATGCTGGGACTCTGTCCTGACCTGCCTGCCATGCTGTACACTTTCTCCGTCATGCTTGGTTGAAGCTTCATGCTTGCTGTCTGCTTGCTGTCTCCCTATTATACCAGTCATAATTAGCTTCCAAGCCTCCTGGAGCTATGTGTCTATCTGGCTGCCTCCAGATCACCTATGTAGCTCACTTCAAGGGTGTCTTGGCAATGCCATCCTCTTTCCATGTGAATGTGTGTCAGAGTAGGAGCTGTAGGAGCTCACCTGCCATAAGTAAGTGACTCACTTATGATGCTCTATTTTCAGACTTTCCTCCATCTTCAGGACTTCTATGCAAAATGCAAAAAGTATTTGAGGAAAAAAGAAGACTCGGTGATGTTAAGCTTTGTAGTATTTAGTATACTTTGGAGACATTTCTAAATGCTTTATAGGGGAGTGTTGTAGGGAATATGCTTACTTTTTAGAACTAAGTCCACATACCATTTTCTACCAAGTGGCATTTGATGTTCACTTATTCAACAAAAACTTGAACTCTTTTGCCAGGCACCATTTTAGATATATACAGATGAACATAACACAGTCATTGTTTATAATAGCAATGTTTTTCATATATTTGCATATTAAAGTCATGGAAGAATTCTATTGGGTCTACTGACCAGAATTTAATCCAGTTGCCATCATTGGAGCACAGCAGAAATATGATTAACCAGCTCAGGAGGTCACATATACAATGACCAATGGGGAAAAGTTTAGTCGTTGTGGGTGAAATGTAGAAATTATACACTGTTGGCTATCAGAACTTTGTTCAATGAGGAGAGGGTACTATGTTTCCTAAAAGGAAAGGAAATATTGGTTGGTTAAAAACAGCATGTGCCCCCAGAATGGAATACCTCCTTATCTTTCAAATTTCAGAAACTTCCTTGTCTTCTCAGAGTTACTGATTTATCCCTGTTCATGGAAAGTTTATGGTATCATTGAAAAATGTTTTGGGCAATATAAAGAAAAAGGATATCTTGTTTGAGATTGACCTCAGAGGCCAAAAGTTTATTTCTTGCTTCTTTCCAGACCCATTCTGTGCTTCATCTTTTGATTTAGATGAAATATTAAGTGACTAATTGATCTTCTTTTGTAAACAGGACTCATCATTTTCCTATCTTAGTTCCAAGAAGTTTTGCTAAAAAGGTAAAGCTGAAACTTTAAAGCAAATAGTCATGGATTTCTCCCTTCAGCTGCATAGATATTACCATTCTTTGTAGTCTGTCCCCAATTCTGGCATTATCTAAAGCCAAGCATTTTAGCCCACCTTGGGTGGAAAGCTGCGTTATCAGCAATTCTATGACCACCCTGCATGTATGATAAACATTCCCTTTAACATCTGTGCCTTAGACAAATCTTCTAGATTGGTTTGAGGCCAGTAGTTTGTTCTGACATTTGTGGTCAGGGAGAAATTGTACACTAAACTTATTGAAAACATCACTTTTAATTAAAATCTGGGCCCTTGTGACATAGAATGAAATGAGCATCATCTATTATTGTATATGGCTGGAGTCTAAAATCTAATGAACACATTTATTTGAGAGCTGCCTTTGTGTTTTTAAACCTGAATTGAATTATCATTGATAAAGTATAAATTGAAATTTTCCCATACAATTATCCCCATATCTGTAAAATATGTCTATTTTCCTAGAAGGGTCAGAATCTTTAGTGTCCTTTTATATCTGGTTTGGAGGTTCATATTTTGGGCCAAGTGAGTCTATAACTGCTCTAAGAAGGATTGGGGGGCATTAATTGAAATGCAAGAGTGCAGTGTATTTTTTATCCTTACTTAACCCTAATGCTTAATCCTTATGAGTTCCAAATTTTTTCTTGGATTGTGCTGTATTTCAACTAATTTTGAGTATCTTGAAAAATGGAAACATAATTATCGGGGACCCAGCCTAGATCCCCAATCTCCCAAACGAGAGTACAGTGAAGGCTTAAATAAATGAGACAAGTGGTATGATTTTAGGGCTCCAGGAGGATCAAAGCTCCTGCAGAGTTCTTGACTCTGTGGCTATCATGAGGGCTAAGACAAACAGTCTCTCTCCATTGCCCATATTTATTATCATTAGCAGACAAAGAGGGGGGATACTGAGGAAAGCACGGGAAATGAGCAGGACCTTGGGAGTCACTTCAAAGACTTCTCCAAGTAGTAAATTGTGCCGATTAAGAACTATCTTATCTCCATGATGACATTTATGGTGGGAAAGAGACTACAGGAATGGGAAAATTGCAGCTGCAGTTTCTATGTATTTACTTGAGTCTGAGCCAGGTGTCATCGGTGGTAACCGTATCTTGCCCTTTGAGGTATCTCTGACATCACAGGTCACTACAGACCTCCACCAGGAGCAGTGATTCATAGAGGTTCAATTACTATGAATCAGCTCCTGTCGCCAGGCAGGGGGCCTAGGCCTTGGACAGGCTTCCAGATAAACAGAAAGCCAATTAGTTAATTTGAAATCCTGCTTAGAGCCACTTCGTAGTGGTCTCCAACACATAATGAATGAGTTTTTACTTGTGCTTTATAGAAAACAGCTTAATAACTTCAAATACTTTATTTTACCCAGAGGGAAACTGAGATCCAGAGAGAGGAAATACCTGTGTGTGTAAGGTAGAATTATGAATTTTAATGGTAGAGCTGGCATAAGCACCCTACTACTTTCCTCCTTTCTGCCACCCCAATATTTTTTGCAGTGTGAGGTTTCTAGTGCTAGTGATTCTTAAGATGGATTGTTCACTGCTGAAAGAGACAGTTCCTTTTCAGTTCTCTTTCAATCATTCTAGTAAGATAATAGTTTTAATTTAGCATCATATTTTATAATTCTTCAAATACTTGCTGATCTTAGTATAAGAATGAATTAGTGAGGCTCATCCATTTCTGGTAAATTTAATAATATAGCTTTGCTTCCACTGAATTTATCTCAGAACAGTAACCCTACTTTTGTAAATCTTGGTAAGTATATAGTATTTTTAAAGTAAAATTTTAAATAAAACAAATGGATTCAAAGAAAAATACTAAATAACAAACTCAGGTGGCATGAGAATATAGTAAAATTTAGTTTATTCAGAACTAAAGTTTAAGAAATGCAGTTATGTTATGTGCTTTTCAAATAGGCTTCAGAAATAATTGGTCACTAAATTTTATGGTTGCACATGTGTGTGCATGTGTGTGTCTTTGTGCATGGGTGGGGGAGAGAGAAAATGGCATATTAAAATTTTCATCACCTATAGCTTGATTTCTTGGCTTATTAGAAAAATTCCATCTAGAGTTAGGTTACTTTGATATCTACCATAAATTAACTCCCATCTATATTATAGGAGAAGCTTTAGGCAAAAATAAGCAAATAACCCAGGAAAGAAGACTAACAACGTTTATATATGATGGTCTGTCTTATTTTAAAACTTGGGCATATTCATTGGGATACAGGCAAAAGGAATTGTATGCGAATGTTGTTTGCCTGAATTCTGCATTTCTACAAACTAAAGGGTTACCTTCTCTTAGTGTATCCCTTATCAAATGATTTATGAAGGATGACTAGAAAAAACAGCATCTCCAGTCTGAACCTCTGCCTGGCCTCCTTAAAGTTTTCAGAACATCTTCTCAGCCCTCAAGATATACAGAGCAGCTCATTTATATTTAATAAGAGTAGAGTTTTAGGTTGACCCTGCATTGGTGGCAGCACCAGGTACAATTCCTAATTAAATCTGTTTCTGCCATTACGGGAGTGCTTACTGGTGGCCATGGTCAGGCGTGAGCATTTCTTACGTGCCATCTTGCATACATTTTTCAAAATCTGTGAGGCTTCTGTTACAGGAGTAGAAACTAAAGATATCCTTCCTCATCATGTTTTCTTTCCTTGCTTTTCACAGACCATATTGTTACACACAGAGAATGCCTGCACTCGCTAGATTTTGTGCTGGGGTTAACCACCAACCATATAGAAGCTGTTACTAGTTCACAGTTTACCAAATTCTTCAGATGTATGAGTCAGCAGGGGATAAAGAGACAAGTCAAGAAATCAAATTCTCAGTGACACCTTGGTGCTCAAGGTACAGACATGTAAACAGATCCAACACGATACTTCTGTGGGTCAAATTGAGAGAGGATGTAAAATTGGAACTTGAATTTGAGAGAATATAGTAGATCAGATGAAGGAAAAAGGAGCTGCAAACTTACATATGCATTTTTACGCCCCATGTCTGACAGCATTAATAATGATGATGGCCATTTTTTATATTAATTTTATTGGTTCAATTTAGAAATACATAATAATAACATTCATCATAGGGAATTTGTGCTGCCTGTACATGATATATCTCAATTCTTTTTTTCCCATTCCCCTCCCCTCTCTTAAACCCCATTGCCCCTCCTTATTTACAAAGATTCGTTTCCATTTTATCCTTTTTTTCTTTTCCTTTCTGTCCTCACCAGTTCTCCTTTCCCTTTGAACTACTTCCTATTTCATAGTATCTATTATACATTTTGTTCTTATCTAAACTTTCAATTTCTCACTCCAGAGAGACAATGTGATATTTACACAAAAGTCTGATTTATTTCACTTAAAAGTATAGTCTCGAGGTCCATTCATTTAGCTATAAATGTCTCAAGTTTATCCTTTCTTCCATTATATTGAAAAAACTCACACATTTTTCATTCATTTGTTGATTGATGGACATTTGGGCTGTTTACAAGATTTATCTGTAAACATGTTAGCACATATATCACTGTGGTATGATCCTTTTAATTTTTTAGGAAAGATACCAAGAAGGGGCATAACTGTATCCAAAGGAACGTCTAATCATAGTTTTTTGAGGAATCTCCACACTCATTTCCACAGTGGTTGTACCAATCTACATTCCCACCAACACTGAAGAGTTCTTTTTTCCCACATACCCTCCAACCTTTGTTTTTGGTTGATTTCTTGATAATAGCCATTCTTTTGTGGGAGAGATGGAATCTCAGCATTGTTCTGATTTGCATCTCTGGAATAATAAGCAACGTTGAACATTTTTTCATGTATTTATTTTCCATTTATACTTCTTCTGAGAAATGTCTATTCATTTCAGATGCCTATTTTTGGACTGGGTCTTTAAATTTGGGGAGTCTGAGTTTTTTCAATTCTTTTTATGTTCTAGATATTAGTCCTTTGTCTGAAGAACAACTGGATAAGATTGTTTTCCACTCTGTGTGGGTTGTCTTTTCACTCTGTCGATGATATTTTTTTTTGCTGTGCAAATGCTTTTTAATAAGATGTGATCCCATTTGTTGATGATTTGTAGTGTTTCCCTTGTAGTCAAGGTTCTGTTCATGAAATCTTTACCTACAACTATGTCTTCAAGAGTTCTACCTATTCTCTCTTCCAGCAGATCTAGTGCTTCTGTTTTAATATTTATAATTTTGATCCATTTTGATTTTAGTTTAGTGCATGGTGATATACATTGTTCTTGTTTTAGTTTTTGGCATATAGAAAGTCAGATTTTCCAGCACCATTTATTAAAGAAGCTGTCTTTCTTCCAGTGAATATTCTTGGCCCCTTTACCAAAGATAAGATGGCTGAGTATGTTTGGAGTTGTTTTTGAGTCATCTAATCTGTTCCAGGGATCCTCAAATCTGTTTATGTGGTTTTGTTTGTTTTTGACAAGACCATTCTGTTTTTATCACAGTAACTCTGCAGTATAATTTCAAGTAAGGGATTGTGATGCTCCCTGCCTTGCCTTTGTTTCCCAGAATTGTTTTTGTGATTTTTAAGTCTCTTTCAGTTTCAAATTAATTTTAGGAGTGTTTTCTTTAGTTCTATGAGGTATGCTAATGGTATTTTGATAGGAGCTGCTTTAAATCTGTATAAAATTTTGAGAGTATGGCAGTTTAGACTATATTGGTTCTCCCTACCCATGAGCAAGGGATGTATGATATTTCTTTATTTTCCTTTTTCAGAGTGCCATAATTTTAAATGTAAAGATACTTTACTTCCCTTGTTAGATTTATTCTTAAGTACTTCATTTTTTTCAATGTTATTGTGAAAGTCATGGTCTCTCTAATTTCTTTCTCAGTGAGTTTGTTGTTTGTGTACAGAAATGTTATTGATTTTTAAGTGCTGATTTTGTATCCAACTATGTGACTAAATCTGATTATTAAATCTAGAAATCTTTTGCTGGCATTTTGGGATCATCTATGTAGACTACTATGTCATCTGCAAATAATGATAATTTAACTAACTCCTTTCCTATCGCTATTACTTTTATGTCTTTCTCTTTTCAAATTACTCTGGCTAACGTTTCCAGAGCTCTATTGAATAGGAGTGGTGACAGTGGACATCCTTGTCTTGTTCCTGATTTTAGAGACAAAGCTCTCAGTTTTTGATCATTTAGTGTGATGATATTGTTCGTTTGTCATAGATGGCTTTTATTAGATTAAGAAAAAGACCATCTCTTCCAATCTTCTGTAGTTTTTCTCATAAATGGATGTTGAATTTATTAGACAGCTTTTCTGCATCTATTGATATGATAACATGTTTTTTGTCCTTGATTCTATTGATATGATGCATTGCATTTATTGATTCGTGTATGTTGAACCATCCCTGAATCCCTGGGATAAATTCTACTTGGTCATGGTATATAATTTTCTTAATGATGTGCTATGTTCTGTTTGCCAGTGTCTTGTTGAGGATTTTTGCAAACACGTTCATTAGGGAGATTGGCCTGTAGTTCTCTTTTATGGCTGGGTCCTCCTCTGGTTTTGGAATCAGGATAATGCTTGCTTCTAGGAATGACTTTAGGAGTATTGTTTCTCTTTCAATTTTATTAAAGATTTTGCCAAGTAGTAGCACTAGTTATTCTCTAAATTTCTTGTAGAATTCAGCAGTGAATCCAGCAGGACCTGGTTTTTCTTTGTTGGTAAGTTTTTAATTCTGTTTTCAATTTCATTGACTGATATGGAGGTATTTAGATTTTTGTATCTTAACTTTGGTTATTCATCTGTATCTAGAAATCTGTCCATTTGTTTTGTGTTTTCTGTCCTGTTAGAGTACAGCTTCACAAAGTAAATCTGGATTTCTTCAGGAACTGTTGTGATTTCATCCTTTTGTTCCTAATTGTGTGAATTTGAATTTTTTCCTAATTGTGTGAATTTGAGTTTTCCCTTTTTTTGATACATTTGGCTAAGAGTCTTCCAACTTTATTTAATCGTTCAAAGAACCAGCTCTTTAATTCATTTATTTTTTTTTGCTTTTTTTTTAGTCTCAATTGTGTTAATTTCTGCTTCTATTTTTATAATCTCCTCTCTTGTATGAGCTTTGGACTTATTTGTGCTTAAGTTTGAGGTTCAGCATTAGATTGTTTATTTGAGCTTGTTCTGTTTTTCTGATGTGAGAATTCACATTTTTCACTTAGGACTGCTTTTATTGCATTCCCCAAGTTCTGGTACATTATATCAGCATTATCATTTAATGGTAAATACTGTTTAATTTCTTCTTTAATTTCATTTGTGACACATTGATTGTTAAGGAGGGTATTTCCTGTGTTTATGGAGTTTTGTAGTTTCTTTTGTCATTTATTTCCAATTTCATTACTCTATGGTCTGATAATATATATGTGATAATTTCAATTCTTTTACATTTACTTAAGCATGTTCCATGGGCTGTATGTGGTCTATTTTGGAGAATATCCCATGTGCTGAGAAGAATATGTATTCTATTGTAGGGGGTGGAATACTCTGTAGACATCTACTAGGTCCACTTTTTACAGGTTTGATTCAGTTCTGATATTTATTTAATTTTTTTTGCCTGGTTGATCTAACTATTTGTGACAATGGGTCATTAAATTCCCCCATTACAATGGTGTTAGTGCTTATTTGATTTTTCATATCTGTTAATATTGTTTTTTATAAGTGAATACACCTGTATTTGGTGCATATATATTTATGATTGCTATCCCTTCTTCTTTCTAGTTTTCCTTTAACAGTATATTGTAGCATTATTTATCTCTTTTGATCAGTCTTAGCTTGAAGTTCACATTTACTGCAAATAGAATGGCTATCCCTGCTCTTTTCTGGGTTCCTGTTATATAAGGTATTATTTTTCATCCTTTAACTTTCAGTCTATGAATTGCTTTTTGAGTCAAATGTGTTTCTTAAATACAGTGTATCAGTGGATATTGCTTCTTGATTCATTCTATTTATTTCTTTTGATTGGTGAATTGAGACAGTTATGCTTTCGGTTATAACTGATATGCATTGACTTATCTTTCTCATATAATTTTCCTGTTGATGGTTCCCTGTCTTTCCCCTCTGAATCATTGCTTACCCTTCCTGGTGTGTTCTTTCCATTGGTACTCTTGGAATTGTGGTGTTTATTTTTTTTTTCTAGAATGTCTTTCAGAACTTTTGTAGAACCAATTTGGTTGTCATGAATTTTGTAGTTTTTTTTTAATGGAAGAATTTTGTTCCTCCATTAATTCTGAAAGAGAATTCTGCAGGATCCATCAGTCTGGGATGGAGGTTGCTTTCTTTCAAGGCTTCAAATACTTCATTTCAAACTCTTCTTGACTTAAGGGTTTGTGTTGAAATGGCTGCTGTGATTCTGATAGACTTTTCTTTATAGGTTGTTTCCCTAACAGTTTTTAATATTCTGTTCTTGTTCTTAATTTCTGGAATCTTGCTTATTATGCTCCTTGGTATAGGTTTATTTTAGTCATGACTAATTTGAATTCTGTATGATATATATATATATATATATATATATATATATATATGTTCCAATTTCTTTTTCCATGCTTGGGAAGTTTTCTGCTATCAGTTCGTTGAACAACTTTTTTATGTCATTGTGCTGACTCTTGCATTTTCATCGACTACAGTCAGACTTATGTTGTCTTTCTTTGTATTGACTTGTAGCTGTTGCACTGGTTTTTCATACTCCCTTGCTATTTTTAAGGGATCTTTTTCCATGATTGCTAACCACAATCCTGTCTTCTAGGTCTGATATTCTCTCTTTATTCTCTTACACATGGTTTTTCAAACTTTCAATGAAATTTTTAATTACCTGGATATCTATTTGAATCTGTTTCATGGATTCCATTTCCTTCCTATGTTGGACATTCAACATTTCCATTATTTTTCCATACACTTCTGTTTTTAAAAATCTATTTCTGTTCTAGATTTGCTGAGTAAATCCTCCCTAATGGTCATCATCTCTTTTTCATATGTGAGATTATTTCTGTTTTGATATACTCTGTAGCCTCATTTATATATATATTTTTATTTCTTTTACTCTCACTCCAGTAAATTCAGGTGGCTGGCTGCTGATTTCCTTTATCTCATTTCCCCTAAATTTGTCCTTGGTGGGCTGGAAATCTGGAACTGCATTTGCTTATGTATCTTGTAATTTTCTATTCTTTTATTTTAATTTGTTTTTGTATTGTTGTTTATATTTTTCTTATGTTAGGTAGTTTTACCACTGGTGGCAAAGTTCTCCTAGGAAATCTCTGTTCCTCTGAGATGTCTTCTAGATATAACTGGATGTTGGTCTTTGTGTTTGTCTCAAGATCCTATTTTTCCACTTTAATAGGGGTGATGTGTTACTATCTATTTGGCTCAGCACTCAGTCCTTTAGTACTAGGCTATTGGTATGATTGTGACCTCAGATTATCACAGTGTTATCACACTGAGGTGAACAGCTGATTACAAGTGTAGCATCTTGCTAAATTAGGACAATTAACAATCACAATATCATCAAGCACAGCCTAGAAACTGATAACTGGTAGTAACTGATAATTTGGTATCTCTAACCATAGAAGCAAGAGCAATAGTTATGTAACAGCTTCCAACATAGATCAGGAATTTGTATGAAGTGGGTTTTCTCTTGGTAGAGTGATTTTATTGTGTGAGGAAGGGGAGTTTAAAAGGGATAGGGGACAAGACAGAGTGATAACTGAAGAGAAAAATTGTAGAAGCAAAGCAGAAGGACTGCGGGTGATCACTCAAACTTTGGGAAGCTGGAGAAGATAACAGGAAAGAAAGAATGAAGAAGAAAGCAAAAGAATTTTGAGGCAAAACAGAAAGACTAGAGACAGTGTTCATTTACCTGTAAATCTCAGAGAATGCTGAAACACTAGTGGGGAAAGAAAGAGGCAGTACAGAGAAAACAAACCAAGCAATGAAAGTCAAAACCTATATGACCCCCACCCAGAATTTAAAAAATAAAAATAGAAAAAAAAATTCCTTTGGTACCCCCAGTTTGGTTTTAATTTCCTAATCAGAGTTGGAATCTGTACTGAATTACTGACTGGTCTACAGTAGGATTACTGCTGACTGCAGGCTGATCTTAGCCACACTGCTGACTCCTCTTACATAAGTTGGTGGTAGGGAGAGGGGAATGTCCTTATCCCCCGCTCAAGGACTCTTGCCTGCTTGTGTCTCTGGACTAAGGGCAGAGTTGCAGTGTCCTTGTCCAAGACCACTTGCGTGCTTGCACCACCAGTCACAAAACAGGAGGCTGCTTCTAATCCTTCATAGCTAGGGTTAATACTGGCTTTTGTCATTTTCCAGAATGGAGTCTGGGTGCCAGCTCCTACTTCCCAGCCAAGTTCCCTTTAGTCTTCTGTCCAACCAGATGTCTACTGTGATTAGACACCCCTTCCCTCATTCCACTCTCAGATGTTGGCCCTGAAGCAACCCAGGGGCTATTCCACTGCTGGAGTTCAAGCCCCAGAATACTTTGAGAAAAAATGGTGGTTCTTCCCGCCAGCTACTGCTCCATGCAGCTTGGTGTGGGGGCATCATCACTCTGGTTCACTCACCAGCTGATGACTGTGGTGTGGGTGCTGGAGAAAGTGTCTTATGTTCTCACTGCTGCCTTTGACTGCATAAGTCTCTCCCGGTCTAGGTCAGGTCTCAGTGTCTCAGGGAAGAGTTGTTTTCACTGATTTACTGCCTACCAGGTCAGCTACACAGTTGCCCCAGCCACTGCAAGGTTTCCGGTCTGTGGTAGTGAGCTATTTCTCCTGTAGTAATGAATCCTGTTTTATTCTTCTCCTGTGTCAGTTCCCCTGTGGATCTCATGTGGCTTGGAATCTCTTTGATATCTCTCTAGGCTGCTGTTTCCACACTCTTGGCACTTTGTTCTAGAGAAGCTGAGTAGCTTACACTCAGCACTCTGCCATAGTACCTAATATATCATACTAAAGACTAACAGTTATGGGTTAGGGCTGTAGTTTGGATGTTGAACATCCCCCAAAAGCCTGTGTGTTAAAGGCATGGTTCCCAGATTGGTGTAATTGGGAGGTGGTAGAACTTTTAGGAGGCATCTTAGTTACCTTCTTGTTGCTGGGAAAAAGTACCCATCACCTACAAAGGAGGAAAGGTTTAGTTTGGCTCACAGTTTGTAGAGACTTCAGTCCATAATCAACTGATTTCAAGTTGGGGCAGCACAGCAGAGGGCATGTCAGAGCAGAAAGAACTCTCGGTGTGACAGGCAGGAAATGGTAAAAGATCAAGGAAGGAGGAAGGACATATATAATTCCTGGCTACATCCACAATGACCCACCTATTTCCACCAAATATCACCTCCTAGCCTCATACCCTGCTGTAAATGCATCAGTGGACTCAGCTAGGACCATATATCCATGATCCAGTATCACGCACCAGTAATTTAGTCACCTCCATAAAGCCCCTCCAGTGAGCACATGAGGCTTTGGGAGGACATCTAAACATAAGCCATAACAGGAGGTAAGGCCAAGTGGGGAGTCCGAGATCACTGGGCACAAGGCATGCTTTTGGAAGTACTGGGACTGTTGTCTCCCAGTTTCTCTTTTGTTTCCTGGTCAGATGTGAGAAGTTTGCTCAATTATGTGTTCCTACTCATTGCCATTCAACACTTCCACCAGAAGCCTAAAAACAATAGGGACTGAAATCTCAAACCATGAGTCAAAAATAAACCTTTTCTCTATAACTTTCTTATCTGCTATTTTGTTATAATGACAGAAAGTTAATACAGGTAGTAGTTAGCATACCCAATTTTTAGAACACAAAAGTGAGGGTCGGATAAGTTGATTATAAATGTCATTTCAGAAAGGAGATAACCTGGGTGGCAGCAATGAGCTAAAATATATGCCACTAGATAGTTACTGATGTGACTGAATAATAGTCATGTCTGTAGTCCAGTATTGAGATGCATTGTGTGTACTATACATCTAGATAAAAATGTGATGATTAATAAACATGTGTTTGAGGAGTAGAGAGCAGTAGCGGCAATGTTGGGTGACCTCAGGGAAAAAAGAAAACATGAATGTTACAAGCAAAAATCACACAGAACAAACACCCCCTTGAGCACTCAGAAGAACTGGACCTTCCTATGCTACTCCCTATTCAAGCCTAAATTTTTCATACCCATATTACTATTTTCTCACTAGCAGATCCTCCTACTGTACATTTCCTCCTTTTGTATCTTTTCCACATGTTTATCAGTTTGTTCTTTTAGAAACTTGACCATTCTGGTTCCTATTGGCTATCATCTGGAGTTTAAGGTTATGGGATGATTCTGATTCTCATTCTTTTCATTGTTATATGTAGTTCTCCACTATGTTCTCAAGGCTTCTGAACATCTCCATTCAATCAGCATGGAACACAAAGTCAAATAAGTCTCTTAAAAATTATATAATTTTCTCTTATTTCCAAAGACAATCTTTTGCCTTGGTGTGACAGACATTATAACCTGTGATTGAATGTCTAGTCATTTTATGCTTGCAATCCCTCAAAAGTGATTCTTGTGATATTGGCAAAGAAAGTGAATTGATTTCCATGCTTTCAATAAGAAGTGTATGAACTGCATCCTTCTTACTAATATGTACTTCATCAACAAAGTGAGCTGTCCACTGCTAAGAGGTGGCATTTGACTGCTAGCTCTGTCCAATATAGGATAGATAAATCTATTTAATTCAGGGCAATAACTGGGAATGTATTTGCCTACAGATTAAAATCATATTCCCTGTATATTTTTTCAGACATACGTTTGATGTTCTGGTCTTCATCTCTCAGTCTCCTTTGTCTTAACTCTCACTTGATTCCTGCTCTCATTGTTTTTGCTCACTTCATTTCCTTGCTTATTCCCTTCTTCATTACAAGGGGCCTGACCCTTCAAATTATATTTACAATCTTGTCGCCAGCTTCTTTCTCCTTGACACAGTTAAGGAAAAGATTAGAGGTTGCTAGAGGAAAGGAGAAAAGTAGAAGCAAGTTTATCTTCTCTTTCTCTGGCACATGAGGGCAGTGCTTCCAATAATGGATGATGTCAAGATCAAAGTCATTTGATGCCAGATGCTCTCTCTAGGGTTTGATGGCTTCTTGAAAGCTCAAGCACAATTTCTGTTCTCACTGGAGGCACCAGTTCCTGGTTTCATTAGCATTATCTTCTTTGTTATAGAAGTGGTAGTAGCTTTCTCTACAGACTAACCTGTAGATTTCCACCCCTTTTCATGTTTTCTCTTTTAGCTCAGCTAAGCACCACTGTAGCTAATTCCGTATATTCAAACCTTTCTGTCTAGTTACCTAGTGTGGGTTTTATTTTCATGCCTGAACTCTGATTAATATAATTGACAATGCATTTTGTTGACCATTTGTAACCCCATCAATACCCAATTCAAAGTCTAGATCTGCCTGGCTTAGTATGACATTATTCACTAAACCCAGTCTTAATCCATTTCTCATACCCTTAACATAGGCCTGGAAAAAATGGACAAGACTAATGGTCTAAACAAAAACATCTGTATCTAATATCTACATGTAAAAATACAGATACTATTAGAGAAAGTTTATATAATCTTGATCAGAAAATTCACAAATCTTCACCTCATTTTACAACTGAAAAAAATCAAAGCTTGATGGGTCTTAGTAGCATTACAATTAATAGAAACAGTGCCAGAGTTTCAATACCATGAAAGCAAGAAACTTGCTTGTCAGAGATCTCAGGAACTAGAATAGTGTGCTCCAGTCATTGTGCTCCTGTTTCAGTATTGTCAAATGGCAGAATGAGGTTCAGATGCATGGGGTTGTAGGAGGAATTCATAGGAAAGAAATGAGAATATTAGATCCATAGTTGTGAAGTTGTGTAGAACTAGGTAGAAACCATAGTAGGGTATTATCATCTTGGCAATTGTATAGGATATGCTATGTACCCCCAAGTCCTCATACTTTTGATGGGGCTGAGTCTGACACTTGTGATCAGTTTGTTGTCTAGCGCCAGGATTAATGGCGCCAGGATTAATGAGGTGACTGCTACACCCGCCCAGGGGTGGAGCTGAGATACAGTATAAGGGAAGGCGGGTCTTCCTCTTGCTTGCTTCCCGGCTTCCGCCCTCTCTCTCGCCAGCGCAGATTGCGGCCTGCAGCTTGCAGCTGCCATGAACTGTAGCCCGGTCATCCCATGCTGTCTTGGAGCCCACTTTATGGACTGAAACTCCCAAGAAACTGTAAGAATAAACCTTTCCTTCCCTAACTTTGGGCGTCAGGTATTTTGTCTCAGCAACGAGCAAAAAATAACCAAGACAGCAATGAAGTACAAGCCATTTAACTTGAGCGAGAGTGGCCTTAAAATTATTCATAACAGTATAATGCATTGAAGAGCTATGAAGGAGGTTTGTCTCACCTTAAACACCCAGTGGATCAAAACACAGATAAAATCGCAAAATTAAAGGCAATTTCTAGAGACAGCCAACACAGGGCAAGTATGTCTTATGTGGAATCAGCTTGCTTCTACTGCTTTCTTTTGATATTTCAAGGTGATTTGTTTTCTCTTTTTTTTCCATTCTAATTATGACAAAATGGTAATAAATGGAAGGAAGTATGCAGAAGCAACTCAAGTTTTATATATATTTATATATACATGGATATATATACATAAAAATGTGTGTATACATGTGTATATAATGTTATATATAAAGTATAAAATGTATATTTTATACATAAAATATATACAATATGTATATAACTTTACATGTATAAAACCAAAGAGGCAAGGGAAGACAGACTACCTTCCATTCTACAAAATCATAATTTGGCTATATTATAAGTGAAATTATTTTGTCAGTGAAAACAAAAGAAAAGATTTTTTCTTTTAGTATAGATAGTAATAACAAAGCATTATCCACTTGTGTAATATTCAGAGTTGAGTGAATTTCTCTGCACTTGAGGAAGTACATTGGTGTTTAGTGGCTTGAAATGTTTCTGTATTGTTATCGTAATACCAAGGCCCCTCCCATTGCTCCTTCCTCTTCCTATGGTTTAGCCCCATTGGAAGTTCTAAAACTCTGCCTCAGTGCCTGCTTGTTTTCATGGATCAAAGCCCATTTCTCATTAGGTGTATTAAATGTTGTATCTGGAATCATTTTTATAAAGTTAATGATAATTGCATGATGGGAAACTTGCCTTTGCAAGGTGTCTTGATGTTATTAATTTTGCATTAAGATTAGTCTTATGGATCGAATCCCCCCTCAAAAATATGTACATATACTGAAGCCCCTTCAATAGTGCCTTTAAAGAGATACTTAGAGTTAGACAAGGTTGTAAGAGTTGGATCCTAGTTCAATAATGCTGGCTGGGCTCCATGAGAGACAAACAGACAACAGGTAATGCACACATAGAAGAAAATACCATGCAAGGATACACAGAGAAGCCAACCATCTGTAATCCAGGAAAAGAGACCTCCCCAGAAACCAGCCCTGCCCAAACTTTGATCTTGAACTTTCCAGCTTCTAAAACTGTGACGAAATAATGTCTTTTGTTTAAGGTCTCTTATCGGCAGTATTCTGTTATGGCAACCCTAGCCAAATAATAAGAGTAGCAATGAATTTAGAGAAAATAAACTTTATTTTTCTTAAAAGGAAAAGGATTGAGTACTTGGAAATCCCGGTTGACTACTATAATCTTCGTTATGGTATTTGGACTTTACCTAAGCCCTATTAGTCCTGTGAGACATCCACTTCTAGAATTCACATGATGCTAAACACCAGGGCCTGGGATATATTTTCTTCAGGCAGGTAGTATGGGTCTATGTCTTTCTACCTGCGTGCTCAGGTATCACAAAGCTGGGACTTCAGTAGTATTACAGAGTTAGTAAGACATTTAAATGGTATATTCCATCGGAGAAGGGAAGGGCATGCTCAGTTTTCTAACACCCTTGAACCTACATTTTAAAATACAATTCGTGAAAATCAAAAAGGCGTTTTAATTTTTTCACACTGACTGGTTTTATTTGTTCCAGCTGCTGTTGGGTGATATTAGTTAGTATCATTCCTGCTGCAGCTGTTCAGTCTTATTCGACCCTTGTGAATGAAACATAAAGTATACATATATACTACATATATATGTTCATTCTGATGTATAGTGAGCTTTTGCAGCTTGCAAGCTCTTAACAAGCTGTGAAATGAATCAAATGCTTGCTTTTTAGTGGGAAGCCTGTACTCTGTACGTTTAAAAGAATTATTTTTGCCACCTGGATATTTGTTCTCCATAGAACAGTATATTCTTTCTTTTAGAACAGTATGTTCTTAAAGGAGTACTTCGCTTTTCCTTAATGAGCCTAGTATGGAATATTTTGATGAGAGCTACAATTCATTTTCCCTATGTAGACACCCATATCTTGGTTCTGATTATCTAATGAGAGGTCTGCCAAGTCTTCCATGTAGAATTGCCTAAAAGTACTTTTAACCCTGGGATTTTTTAAAAGCATAGTTGAAAAACGGTTAAATTCTTACTATGGGGTCAATTATATGTTATTTATTATGCAATTGTGATAATTATTCATTCAGCAAGTGATATAATTACATGTTCCTCCTCAGTAAGAGGCAGTGGATTGCCAGGTATGGTGGTTCACACCTGAAATCCCAGCACTCAAGGCTGAGGCAGGAGTGTTGCTGCAAGTTTGAGACTAGACTGGCCTACAAATGAACTCAAGACAAGCCTGAACTGTACAGTGAGACCCTGTCTCAAAAAGACAAAAGAAAAAAAAAGAGACAGTGGAAACTTTGGGGTGAAACCAGTTAGAAAGACCTTGCAAGAGTCAGATTTCTTTGGCTTTCATTGTTGATAGCCTATTTTCTTCCCTGTTCTGTCACCCTGTTCTTGACCCTCTTGTATGCCTTTATGCATCATCACTCTCTTTAATTGCAAACCTTTTTTAATCTACATGGATGTATTTTCTCAGAACTCATTTTAAGCACATAGCCTCATGTTTTAAGTAAATTAAAGGTTTGTGTTTTGCCAGTCATATTTTAGAAAGTACCTGCTGCTAGGCACAGTTACTGTGGAACTGGCTTCACTTTGAAGTTTTTATTTTAATTATTTTTCTTTTTTAATTAAGTTTATTGGTACATTTTAGGTATACATTACAACTGCATTGATTATAGGGAATTTGTACCTGTACATGATATATGCTGATTCTTTTTTTCCCATTCCTCTCCCCTCCTTTCAATTTCTCTTCCCCTTCTTATTCACAAAAGCTTTCTTCTATTTTTTCTTTCTTTTCTAATTTTTTTCTGTTCTTTTCCTTCCTTTTTCCCTCTCCCCTCCCTAATTCCCCTTCCCATTTAACTTTTCTTCCTATTTCACAATATCTCATACATTTTGGTCCTTATTTACACTTAAGGTTTCTCACACCAGAGAAACAATGGGTGTTTGCACACATGTGTCTGATTTATTTCACTTAAGAGTAAGGTCTCAACCTAGAATAGCAAAGGCAATTCTGGGCAACAAAGACACAGCAGGAGGCATCACAATCCCTGACTTAAAGTTATACTATAAAGCTACTGTGTTAAAATCAACAGGTTACTGGAATAAAAACAGACCTGAAGATCAGTGGAATAGATTAAAAGTTACAACCACAATCACAAACACACTTGGCCATCTTGTCTTTGACAAAGGAGCCAAACATGTTCACTGGAAGAAAGATAACCTCTTTAATAAGTGGTGCTGGAAAAAACTGGCTTTCCATATGCCAAAAACTAAAACTAGACCCATGCTTATCACAATGCACTAAACTACAGTCAAAATGGGTCAAAGATCTAAATATTAAAACAGAAACACTAAATCTGCTGGAAGACAAAATAGGTAGAAACCTTGAAGATATAGGGGTAGGCAGAGAATTCATAAACAAAAATCAAACTGCATAGGAAATACTTCCCAGAATCAATAAGTGGAGTCTCATCTTATTGGAAGGTTTTTGCATGTCAAAGGAAATCTCCACAGATTGAGAAGAAAATCCACAAATTGGAAAAAAATCTTAGTCAACTATCCCTCAGACAGACGACTTCTATCTAGAACATATAAAGAATTCAAAGACCCAATCCAAAAATGGGCATCTGAGATGAATACACACTTCTCGGCTGAAGAAATACAAATGTCAAATAAATACATGAAAAAATGTTCAGCATCATTGGTCATTAGAGAAATGCAAATTAAAACCACACTGAGATTCCATCTCACTCCAGAAAGAATGGCCAAGGTCAAGAAAAGCATCAATAACAAATGCTGGAGAGGCTGTGGGGAAAAAGAAACTCTCCTGCACTGTAGGTTTGAGTGTAGATTGGTGCAACCCCTGTGGAAATCAGTCTGGAGGTTCCTCAAAAAGCTGGGTTTGGAGGTCCCATTTGACCCAGCTATTCCACTTTTGGACATATTCCCAGAAGAATTGAAAACATCGTACCACAGTGATATATGTGCACCTATGTTTGTAACAGCACAATTTGTAATAGCCAAATCTTGGAAACAACCTCAATGCCCATCAACTGAGGGTTGGATGAAAAACATGTGGTACCTTTATTGTGTGTGAAGGTTTGGATAACTACTTTGAGGAGGACAAGAGACATTACGGTAGCCTCTATTGATTTCCTGTTCTCTTGTTTTGAAATCCTGTGTTGCTTGCATTGTTTTGTCCTGATCTGCTTTCTTCTGTTCTGTTTTGTTTTGTTCTCTTTAAAATAAAAAATTTTTAAAAAAGAGTATGGTCTCAAGATACAACCATTTACCTAGAAATATCTCAAGTTTATTCTTTATGACTGAATAGTACTCCATTGTATAAAAAAGTCACAACTTTTTTTATCCATTCATCACTTGATGGACATTTGAATTACTTCCAAGATTTAGCTATTACAAACTTCTATAAACATGGGTGTGCATATATCGCTGTGGTATGTTGCTTTTAATTCTTTTTGGGAAGATACCAAGCAGGGGAACAGTTGAGTAAAGTGAAACCTCTAGTTTTAGTTACTTAAGGAATCTTTATGCTCATTTCCCCAGTGGTTGCACCAGTCTACAGTTCCACTAACAGTGGAGAAGTGTTCCTTTTTCTCCACAGCCCCTCCAGCATTTGTTACTGGTTGATTTCTTGATAACAACCATTCATTCTTTCTAGAGTGAATGGAATCTGAGCATTGTTTTAATTTGCATCTCTCAAGAGACCAGTGATGTTGAACATTTTTTTAAATATATTTATTTTCCATTTGTACTTTTTCATCTGAGAAGTGTGTATTCATTTCAGATGCCCATTTTGGTTTGGGTCTTTTAATCTGGGTGGGGTCTGACTTTTTGAGTTTTTTGTATGTTCTAAATATTAGGATCTGAGGAATAGCCATCAAAATATTTTCCAACTCTGTAGATTGTCTTTTCACTCTGTTGGTTTCTCTCATTGCACAAAACCTGTTTAATAAAATGAGATCCTTGTCACTGATTTTTTGTGATAGCTTCTTTGTGATCTGGGTTTTGTTCCGAAAATCTTTGCTTACACCAATGTCTTCAAAAGTTCTGCCTATTCTCTTTTCCAGAAGATTTAGTGTTTCTGTTCTAAATAGTTTTCTTTTTTTAACAATTATTTTTACTGTATATATGTAAGATATTGAACATTATGTCTTGACAGCCATACACATAATGAAATGGGTCAAGTAAATTAATATATCCATCATCTCACATGGTTACCTTTGTATGTATGGTATACATTCTTGGTACATCATTCATTTTACCCATCAGCTGTATATTCTATGCTTCTTTATACTATATAAGTACAATTTTTTACCCTATGCCATCCCCTTAATGCCCCCTCCCCGCAGTTGTGTAAGATCTTCATGCCAAAATAATTGCTATATACTCATTTGTTATGGCGGAAAGAGTAAGTTGAAGTGAAATCTAAGCTAAAAATGTGTTTTTGCAATAATGGGAAACAGCTAGAGCACCAGGAAACGTGACATATTATGCCGTCCGGTGGCTGTGATTTGCTGTCACCGCTTCATGCCCAGCACAAACCCACATGTAGTACCGTGACAGTGGCACCACCTGGAGTTGACCACCCTGAAGTCCTGGTGCACTGTGTCTTTTTTTTTACAGCAAAACAAAACAAAACAAAAAAGAATAAAAATGATGACACAGAATTTCAAAACAAAATAATAGGAAATTAACACTAGTCAATATATTGCGTTTTTTTTTTTTTTTTCCAGCACCGGGGATCAAACTCACAACTTCGCACCAGCCAGACAGGCGCTTAAGCCATTGAGCCAAACTCCCAACCCTAGTTTTTTGAGGCAGGGTAGCACTATGTAGCTCAGGCCAGCCTTGCGCTAGCATTATAGCCCAACCCGGCCTCGAACTCACAACGCTCCTCCTACCTCAGCCTCCTGAGTGCTGGGATTAAAGGTGTGCGCCACCAAGCCCGGCTTATATTGCATATTGTTGTCTTCAAAGTAGTTTCAGATTACAAGATTTAGGAGTGAAAAAAATAATCAGACAATGAAAGCACAAACTGTTCTTTTTGATTAACTAACAAAGATTGTAGTACAGTTATCTATCTTGTGTGTACATATATATGTATACAATCCTTTCCCTTCTTTCTGTCCTCCTTTCCCCCATCCCAGTTGTTCTTTCTTTTGAGCATTTTCTTTCCCTTTCATGTTCACCATTATATGCATGTGTACACACACACACACACACACACACATTTTCTTATATTTATTGTATATCTGTTGTGATGCTTATAGATAGTCATTCAGATCACAATTATTTGTTATATCTTTAAAGTATCTTCATTATTTTAGGTATGAGAATGAAGGCAGGAGAGAAACAAGTCCTTGTTTTCCTATGGTTTACGTAAGAGTGACTTGGAAGCTGATGAGAATGTTAGTGAAGTCTTACCAGAAACAAGTGGGTTACAAAGTGTTTACAATGCCAAATAAATTGTAAAGAAAAATTGTGGGTATTTGGACTGAATTTATTATTTAGTAGCATATTTGGAAAGTTTTGATCTGGGTGAATTGTTACAAGTTCCTTATTTTAAAATAATTACTGGTAATAGTAGAATTTTTAATATATTGATATTCTGAAGATGGTAATATTCAGGGCATATTTTTGGTGTCAATTAGGTAGAAATTAGCATATTAGCTTGACAGTTGTCAGTAATAACTACATTTTATTCTCAAGGAATAGCATAAACATCAAGTTGGACATATTTCCATAAAATAACTATGTGTCATTTTATACTTCAAGTTTGTTTTAGTGGAAGGCAGAATTCTGTGTTAATTTGGCATTGGTAAAGCAATTCATTTTATGGTTGATGTTCCTGGAAATACTGCTGTTGAATTAATTTATGCTTAAATGAGACTAACAGGAAAATAAAACAAAAACTGACATGAATGCGGTAGAAAAATAAGCCTATCCACTCTTGTAGAATGGAGTAACTAAGTATGTTTTCTTTAGGACTGTAGAAGAAAATGATAGTCAGGGCAGATGATTAATATCTCAAACTGACTTAAAATTGTCAATGGCAGAATAAGAAACTATCTAAGTCCTTTTATCTACAAGCTGCTCATCACAGGCTTCTGAGCAGTAAAGTGATCTCTTCCAAGCCCCTTGTTCCATATGATAGTACTTCACATATTTGAGAATGATGGTCATCTCTCCCTGGAGCTATAATGTCAAACAAACACACACATTGACAAATTTAGTCACTGCCCTTGATCCTGTGTTAGACAGTACATCATTAATAGAGGTCACTGATTATTACCTATTGAGTTATTGGCCTTTCCAGTGGATTCTTGTGCTACACAGATACCTGTCTGGGACATTCTGTCTTGTGTTATGAACCCTTGGATCTAATGCCCAGCTTCCAGGTGGTTTATAAATTCATGTTTTACAGGTGAATTGCTTTGGCTTTGTTTTTGCATTAACATGATTTGTAGCAGGGGCATAAATAGCCCTTGGGCAAATTCAAACTATTTTGAGAGCAGTAAGAATTTAGTCCATAACTGGGTGGGACTAGGCTATTATTAAACAGAAACAAATGTTGATTTTAAGAAAAGAAGACACTAGTAATAATCTAGGATTATAAATGCCAGCCTGTTTTGGTAAGAACCTGAGATTGATTTCTCCCTAGTCACACAGATGCAATTTGTCTGTAATTTTCACACTGTATTTGGTGTGGATTGTTGGGGAAAAAATAAAGTTGTTCATTGATTAATATTTGAAAACCAATTAGCATTTACTCTGCATGAATAAATAAAAGCACAATGTCAGAACCAAATATAAGCATTACTAGAACTAACAAGCACCCAAAGCAAATAATTTGACCATGAAATTTTGAAGGAAAAGTATCCAAATCAAGACATGATTTTAGTGTGAGCTCCAGACCAGAGTCCACTGTTAAGGGCTTAGTGACTAACACTTCTCACCATATGACCATGTAGATAATCCATGTTTCCTTAGGAAATATGACACCTTTTATTTCTTTTAATCACATACCATCACACACCATCTCTGGTTTAGTAAAACACTAGAAAATTGTCATGAATGTGTAAACTATCTGCAAATGTGCAATTACTAAAACTTATCCTATTGATGCTAGTTCCAGGGGATTAACAAAAAGTAAATACGAAGGACAGTTTGTTAGGACAAATGGATTTGAGAAACACTGGGTTAAATCTAGTTTAATTAGAAGGCTTTATAGTAGAATCAATAGGATCCCTAATATCAAAGATGATTCTCAAAGAAGAGGATTGAGGGCTTTCCAAAACATTGGGAATATTTTAAAGTCAAGCATTGCACATGACCAGTGTTATCAGCAAGCTACTTTGGGTAATGCTCTGAGATGTCTATATGGATATTTTTAATAAGTAAGAAAAAGTTTTATGTATAGAATGGGCCGCTGCTTCATTTTTCTCCCTTCTTCTGCCTTATCTGTCTGTGTATCCATCCATTTGTGCACAGACTTCTTTCATTCAGCAAACTACAATATGAAACCATGAATAGTCTCCTGAGATGACTTATTATGAGGATAAAGAAAAGAATCTAAGGTAAAAGGAAGTTAAAAGATTGTTGACCTCATCTTAGTGATTTTTTAGAACTTCTATTTTGAAGAGTTTGCTTGCTTTTGTGGGACATTTGTTTCCTGAGATTGCTAAAATTTCTCGTTTTTGTTTTTGTTTGGGTTGGGAATACATTTTTCTTAAAGCAGTACTGCCAGTGGAACTTAGAGTGCGTTGGTGGTCTGCATGACAGGAGCTTCCAACCTGGCTCTGGTCTCAGTGGTGTCCAGTGCACATTACAAGTGCCCAACCACGAGGTTCACAGGTTATTTGGATCCAACTCTCGCCTGGCTGTAGAGCCCAGACTGTTTTCTAGCCAGCCGAGCTCAGCAGGGAAGTGAAAGGAAGCCAGAGACAGACTCAGTGCCCACATTCAAAACATCTAGTGTTGTTTATCTGAGCTTGTCAGTTACAAGGCGCAATGGCAGAACAGTTTGCCCTGTCCACGTGAGCTGGCACTGTGTGCAAAGGTAACAGAGTGGTGGATTCTGAAATCCAGTGGAAATAGCATCCAGTAAGGAAACCCTGGGAAAGGGTTACTACACTGACTCTGAAAATGTTTTCAAGCTGAGATCTTGCAGCAATAAACCTGAATCTGAGGGCTTGCACATTATCCACATATTCAAAACTTTTTTATTAGGTGCTTAAATACAGTGGTAAATAGAGATCTTTTTCAACAGCCAGAATCTGACCAAAGACAGGAATATCAGGTGTCTGACCTAGAGGTCAATAAAGCAAAACTCTCCCAGGTTCACCTTATGTCCAGTTACCAAAAGGAGCTCCTTTCTGAGACAGTTGATAAGAGCAGGACCCATCATGGACCAAGGGCATCTTCCCCTGTCAAAGTAGCATATTTCCTTTAGAAGTCAGTCTGGTCTGTATTTTTTTTTTAATTATCATAACATGAGTTGAGTATGTTAATCACCCTCTAAACAGTTTGGTTCTTGCTAAGTGGCTAGTACCTTTTAACTGCCCTGCCTGTTTGTGGCAGAAATATGTCTTCTAAGGCATGATGAACGGTGGGAAAAATATTTCTAAATCAGAGGAATTTGTGACTTCAGGATTTGGATCTTGAAGGTGGTGGTGGTAGACTGTGACATCTCTGGTGTTCAAATGCATTCTGGAACCAAGGATTTCATAGAGTATCTTGAACTAGAAATTTGCCTTCTCCATGTTTTTGTAGGATTACTAGAAAACTTCCTTTGACTGTGTACAGATTCCAGCTAATTGATTATAATTCTACATGGGATCTTTAGTCTTTTTGAAAAAGATTTTAGTCACAGTAAAACTGCATGTATGTCATGATAAAAAGTCATTTTCCAGGCCAGTTTGGCTGATATGGGAAGAGTGAAGATGTTGAAGTGAGGGTTGCTGTGATCAAGGGTCCTCAGGGCTTGGGAAAGTCCTACCTGACTGCTTCTGCTGGGTTGTGAAAGGATCTTTTTCACACAGGAAGAAGATTTTCCCTATCTTTAGGTGCTTAGAACAATTCCTGACTCGGGATTTGGCAAGGTCCTAGTAAGTTTCCTGGGTTGGCCTCCAACTTCTAATCCTTTTCCTCAGCCTCCCGAGTAGCTAAAATTATAGGCCCGTGTCACCATGCCCAACTTCATGTGCAGGTTTTTCTGCATTGTCTTCTAGAGCAACAGTTCTTGTAGCTACTCTCTTTCCCTGTCTTGAAATATGGCTGTCTTTCTACACAGCACTTCCATGATCTGGAATGAAAAGGATAGCTCGCCTTTGTTCCACTTCTCAGGTTCAACAGAGTCACCCTTAGGATGTGGTTATCCTATAACTTCTCCTAGAAAAAAATAAGAGCAAACCAACTGATGTGGGGCTTCTGCTTTAGTTTGTCTAATTATAAAGAAATTATTTTGGAGGTTAGAACCAGAAGACAACTAGCCTGCCTTCCTGGTGAGTGGTGCGCGACCAGTGTGGACTCCAGGAAGAGAAAGAGATGTGTCTCCTGTAAGCCTACCAGCACACAGGCTGAGAATCAAGGACACACCCCCCCCACCCCCGTAAGCAACCTGCTGGTTTGGAGGACCAGCTAAGTTGGTAGCAACTAAGGTACATGAAGCAACTAAATGCTTGTGTTGTTTGGTTGATTTTTCAGGCCTGGGGCTGGCAGTTGAGCATCTCTTGGGAAGATGATAGTATGCCATGTAGCAAATATGGGGGATTCTTTTCTATCTTGTCTTTAAGGCCCAATATTGTTCTCACTGTTTTGCTTTATTCTGATTAATCTTTTTTATTTTTTTGCTTTATTTCATTTTCTGTTTTTATTGGTTTTATTCTGTTTTGTTTTGGGTTTTATTTTACTATACCTGATGGAATGGTCAACTATTTTGAAGATAACAAGATATACTATAGTAGCTATTGTTTTCCTAGTATCTTGCTTTGAAGTTCTGTACCAGTTCTACTGTTTAGTTTTAACTGACTTTGTTCTGTTATGTTTTGTTGGGCTTTACTATCTTTAAAATAAAATTTAAAAAAATTATTTTGCAAACTGAAGGCATGTGCTTACTTTTAAAGAGGTGCTTAGGTTAAGATAGTTGTGATTTTTTTTTTTGCTTTTCTGCCAAAAAGTTGTTTTCCAATCCTTTATGTCATAATGTAAATGATTTCTCTGTGTCAGTGAACCTTCATTTGAGAAAGGTATAAACAAATTGTGTTAGGTTCCTTACTAGGGACTTGGGGATTTGTGGAGCACAGAATAATGTGGTTCTGATTACTGGAATCTATTTCAGTGCTCTCATGTTGCTTTAAAACAAGGATAGCCAAACTAGACCCTCTCGGTCAAATCTAGCTGGTTGGCAGCTTTGTGGCTGGATTTTACTGCACCTTAGCCAAAGCCATTTGTTGTTGTATTTTTTAATGATTGCTTTTATACTACCATGGCAGAGTTAAACTGTGACAGAAATCACAGAGCCTGTAACCCTAAAATATTTACACAATATTTGACTTTTTGATACAAAAATCTGCCAATCTTGTTTAAAATTCCAGGCACTGAGACTCCATCTAAGCACACTTTAAATTAGGAGATCCACAGGTGTCTGTGGATGTGCATGTAGATTAAAACTGCACCCAGCCTTCCCTCGGAATTCTTGCTTGCTTGCTTGATTGCTTGCTCACTGTACTAGGGATGGAATCCAGGACCTGGCAGATGCCAGACAAGTGCTCTACCACAGAGCTGCGACCCTCAGCCCAGTGGTTCTTTTTAATTGTGCAAATCTGCTGTTGGTTTTCCCTTAAATTGCTTCCCCTACGATCTCTTGCACATTGATATTTTCAACTCTTCTGCTGAATTTTCTCTCTACATTTATGTTATCTGGATTAGAGGGCTCTCTTTGCTGAAATTTGATGTGTCTGAAACCATGTTTATCTTCATTTCCCCCAAACCAAGTTGCCCTGCAGACTTTCCAAGTTTCTCTTATTGGTAACATCAGTCTTCCACTTTGAGATCTTCATCATTGATAAAAATGATCATATTTGCTCCAGATTTTACCTCCTGGTCCTGAAAAAGAACACATGTTTAAATCAAGGCCTAAAAAAAATAATGGAGTGCAGTTCACAAAGCTTTGCTGATACATAGTTTTTTATTTCCTTAAGAAAGAGAAGAGGGGATAAACTTTGACTGGGATCCCCACAGTGAGCTAGGCACTTTGCCAACCACTATTTCTATATAATGGGCATAGTCCTCCAATAATGCTTCAAGGATTTCAATTCCCACCTTATAGAGGAGAAAGCTCTGTTAGAGAGTTGCCAAATGTCACACAGCTAATAAATCATGGCATGTTTTTGACATCTAAGTTTTATCTCCCATCTTCTTGAGGTAAATAGAACCCACCCTCCCCTCCTGAAAATTATCTGTAGGTTCTATTGAATTGATATTCCTTGAATTTTATTTTTAAAGCTATGTATCAATCAAAACTGACTGAAGCATTTTGGTTAGCAGTGATTGTAGTTTTAAGTATCCATGTTCATTACTCTGCCTAAGAAGTAATATAGGTGACAATAATAATAACAACTGTGAACATATATTGAGTGATATATTTATATTTTGCAGACACCCTACCAACTGCGTTACGTGAATGTTTAATGTTTGTTTTCACTTCTATCCTGTATTTCTGGATTTTTCAATACCTCCATTTGGCAAAAAGACCATGGAGTTTAGAGAGACTTATTTACATGTATGTGGTTACATATTAGGTGGTTAAACGAGGTTCAAACATAGGCTTTCAAGTTTCAAACAAAGACTTTGACCTTACTATCTACAAAAATGACCAACTGGTGTGTACCTATCAACACACAGCATTTTCAGGGAGATTTTTAATACTTAAAAATTTCTGTGGCATAAGTATTTCCAGCATGGCTGGCTTCAAGCTGCCCATGTGACATGTCAGGCTCACAGTACATCTGTCAATGTGACAACCAACTCTGGATATCCAGTACTAATGGCGCTACACAATACCAGTTGTATGTACTTTGATGTAGTTGGGGAATTTATTAATTTGCTTAATGATTCAATATGCCAGAAAGCCTGAAATCTTGACTAGGTTCACACTGCTATAGTACCTTGTAGTTGGAGTCGAGTAACATTGGTGGGAATCAAGTTGGTTTATTTTAGAGCAAACGCACATGGGTCTGGGTTTTTCAATGATGAGAGATATTCAGGAAAGAAGAAAAGTCATGACAGATATAAGAGTCATGAGGAATAGCAAGTGGTTAGGAGGCAGTGAGATCAGACCAATCCAGAATACAGAGCAGAAAAAGAAAAATACAGATAGGTATGCATTCAACAGAGGGATATGTCATTTAGGACCCTAAAGGAGGGACAGCTGAGATCTTCAGGTCATCTGGGTTGGATTGAGGAGGAGGTGGTGATACCTACTGAGGGCAGCACTACTGAGCATTAGCATTTCATGTTTTCCTGTAGCTCACTCAAGCCACTCAGATTTGTGATATCACTTTCAATCAAAATCCTCAGTACATGCAGATATAAACGATAGGCACTTGAAACTAATGAAAGCCAGAAAACTTAACAAGAATCTCAGTGCCTCAAATTTGGAATGAGACAAATTTCTAAATTCATTTTTAAATGAAATTTCAGAATTTGTATGCTCACAGGAATTGTAAACCATGTTAATGTTATTATCTTACGGGTATACTACCTGAGCCATTGAGGTAGAAAAGATTCCTCCTTTGTTGCAATTCTGTGTACTATACTGTTCTTCATGTATAGTATTTAATAAATACAGTCTTTATTTTATGAATCAGCAATGTCATGTATGCTGTAGTGTTACTCTTAGCTTTAAAACCTTACATCTACATGGGTGATCCAGCAGGGCCAATGTATTTAAAAAGTGTACTTTGATTTAGTATAATTGTCTTATATATTTTATATGGTTTTTGGCCTGTTGATCTGGCTGTTAATCTGTGTTTATGATAATTAGCTTGATAAGGTTGTAAAAAATAAACAAATGACTCTGCTGCTGGCCAAAAAGTAAAGAAAAATAAAAGGGGGGATGAAAAGGGAGGGGAAAAAGGAATTTAAAAAAAGAAGTACAATATATGGTTAGTTACCCTGCACCAGAAGTGGAGTTTGAACCAGTCACAATATACTATTGTGTAAATGATTTGACATAACCTGACTCTAAGACCTGTCTTCATGCATTGTTTAAACACCTGTTATCAACCTAAGACTAATTTAACCAACAGTGTGTCATTCTCCAAAGAGACCAAAACATAATGGGGCATTACAAGGGACATTATCTCTCTGTTGGAGCTCGTGGTACTCCTTAATTTTTTAAAGTACATCATCTTGATAAGGACTAACAAAAAAACAAGGAATGGCCACTGGCCCAAACTGATTCATAACATCATTGAGGTCAAAGAGCCAGTCACTTATACAACTTTGTATCCATCCCAGAATTTAGCATAATGTCTATTCACAGCCTGAATAACTGACTTTTGTACATATTAGGTTTTATTCCCAGCAGAGGATTGTTTATTTATACTTTCACTTAAAACATTTTTAATAAAAAAATCTAGATGCAAGTGTCCTCATTAATCATGCAATATTATATAGACATCTAACCTGTTTACAGATGGACCTGTTTACTCATTTGTAAAATAAGGTGGTGAGACTTAGTATGGCATGAGAGGAAAGTTGCCCTCTAGAGATGCCCTGTGGAGCTCCATCTGCACAACATTTTTGTTAGCCAGGAGGCTGTGGACAGGATACTAATCAACATCACGGAGGATGAGAGGCTGGAAGGTTTGATTAATGTCAAATGATAAAAGCTGAAGACAAAAGGATTATGGCAGCTTGGAACAATAAGCTATACTCAGCAGGTATATCTGCCCTCAGAATATGAAGCTTTCAATGTCAAGCTCTCTATAATAGTGTAAAACAAATAAGAGCAAGAGAGGAAAGCTACACCTATGAAATAGCATCAACAGCTAAGACTTGGGAGAAATGGCTACAAGGTCAGGGGCTGATACAGCTTGAACACAAAGCTACTTTTGTGAGGATATAAGATTGATCAAAGGCCTGATGTCTGTCCAGATAAGTTAGTTAACCTCTCTATGATGGTTATCTCTAAAGTTGAGATAATCATTATGAATACAACTTATAATTATTTCACATACATATTAAGTACTATGCTACTGAGCACTGTGCTTAATTTATCATAGTAATCCTCACAAAATCTCCATGAAAGGCAGGAATTTATAGCACACCCATTTTATAGATGAAGAAACAGAGGCTTAGATTGTTTAGGTCATTACCTAAGACCATGCAGGTAGACAAGAGTTTGAACAAAAGTCTTTCTCTGACAGACCTCAAAGCTGCAACTATAAAGTTATATTTTCCATCACTTCTGTCCATAATGTTAAAAAAGGAAGATGGCTAATGTAACTGTTATGATTGACACATTGTGTCAACTTGAGAAGTTTAGAAGTTTAACTGAGAGACTCAGTAGGGAGCCAGGGTTCTTACTTTGTAAATATCCTCATCCTGTGTAAAGGAGGGCAAGGAGATTTGGTGAGTGCTACATCTGCCCTGAGGGGTGGCGGATGACCTGCATATACTATAAGAGAGGAGAAGAGGCTTGTTTTCCCCTTTTCCTCTGGATGCTTTTGCCTGCTGCTGCCTTGAAGTTTTGCCCCTGTGCCATGACCCCCTGCCTTGGAGCCAGTTGATTATGAACTGAAGCCTCCAAAAACTGTAAGCTAAATAAACTTTTCCTTCCCTAATTTTGGGTGTCTGGTGTTTTATTTCAGCAAGGAGAGGAAAAGTAAACAAGACAGTAACATACACATCTTTTTTAAAAATTTTATTTTGAAGAGGATAAAACCAAGGAAAATAAAACAGAATAAGACCAATTAAAAATAAAGCAGCATAAGTGATACAGGACTTCAAAACCTTACAAAACCAACAATAGTTACCATAATGACTTTTGTTGGCTTCAAAATAGCTGCAAATACTTTTGGACGTAGTAAAAACTGAACAGAATAGAATAGAAAAAATAAAACCAAAATATTGAATGCAATAAAGGACTTCAAGTCACTAGTAAATTCAAAATGGCTACCATCATATGTCTTGTTATCTTTCAAATAGCTGCTCATGTCATCAGATTTCACATAATCAAACAGAACAAAAGAGAATAAAACCCAACCCAAAAAAACATTGAAAATGATATGGTTTTCTGGCCGAGACTGCTTACTGATGAGGCCTGGATCTCCTACCATCCCCCAACCCCCCTGCTCCCACAACAGCCCATGAATGGTGTGGACTCACGGAGAGAGGCTTGGGTATGGTTGTCCCCACTCTGGCAGCAGCTGGTGCATGGCGCTGGTTTCCAGGTGGGAATCACCTCCTGGTGAGGCCCCTGGTTCTCTCCACCCACAGTCTGTGAATGGCACAGACTCCAACGTACACATCTTAGCACTGTGCCTTGTGTGTGAGTGTGGAATATCTATGAAAATCTTCCTTGTTGCTTGCCCATCTCTTGTCCCATCCTCCACCATGCTGGCAGAGTTCCAACCTAGCATCTACCTCTGGGGTGATCACGAGGCTCCAAGAACAGACCCTCCTCCACAGGAGCAGCTTCCTGTGACTTTACCTGCTTGACAAAATTCTCCTTTGTAGTCTACTATGAATCATTTATAGCCAGTAACATTGGAGAGCAGTGAGTTATTTCCTATCAGTGACCGTGCTCACCTTTGTGTGTTCAGACTCAAGAGCTGCTAAAAAGATGTGTGAAGGCCTTAAATTTGTGGTACTGAAAGCACCCACAAGAAACAAAGCTTCTCTGCTGATAGACAAGCAAAACAGCCTCAAGAGAAAGTAATCCATTTTCTAATTTCATGGCAGGAATAGGTGTGGAAGAATAGGCCATAGGAAGGGTAGGTACACAAGACCCACCTACCTAGGAGGAGTGGGAACTTTGTCCTGTTAAGAATTTGTGGCACTACTTTTTTTCCAAGAACTGCCAAGGCTGGGTTTGCTATCGGAGTATATGGTACCTGAATGATCACAGTAAACATATTTGTTGGCAGCTTGATATTCCCAGGAAGGGCAACATCTCTGTGATGATTAATCTTGATTGCCAACTAATTAGCATTAGAAACACCTGCACCTCAGAAGTTAGTAAAGCACACTTCTGGGTATGGCTAAGCAGGGTATGGAGATAAGACTGTGAGGACTCTTTCTGGTCCCTGGCCCCTTTTTCTCTGTGTCTTCCTCTGTTCTCTGCTTCCTGGTTTTCATGAATTGAATTGCTTTTATCTTTCATGCCCTTCCACTATGATGTTTCTGCCTTAAAGCCAGCTAACCATGGACTGAAACCTCTGGAACTGCAAGCCAAGATAAGTATTTTCTTCTTTTAGTTGTGTATGCCAGTTATTTTGTCCCAGCAATGGACCAGTAAGTCTCCCTACCTTACTCCTGCTTAAAAAAGTTATACGCACAAATTTACTCTGAACCATGACTTAGAAGCTTTGATTATTAGGACAGTGAGCATGTCAAGCATGTAGCTAAGTTGTGTGAGTCACTGCAATGAGCCAAATCCACTTGACAAAATGACCTTCCTCCAATAGCAACAGGCATGCCTCTACCTATGGGCTCCAGAAGGGTTTCCTGGAATTGAATATGGGGAGAAATCTGTCTACTTCTCTTGGAAAAGTGTAGGATCCATTACTTCCTAGCCTAGAGGTTGAAAACAACATGTGGTACCCTGGCATGTGAAATAAAATCCTTATCTAATGCAGACAATGTAAACAAATTTTAAAAAAACATACAAAATAAATACAAGATATAATCAAACAAAAGAAATAATAATTATGGCTTTAACCATGTCTTTAAAAGACTAGGAGAAAATATAGCAAACCATTAGTAATGGTTTTCCTTATGGTCAGCAATTACAGGCAAATGAAAAATGTCTTTCTTTATTTACATTTTCCACCTTATCTGTAATAAATAATTTTTTTATTGTTACAACATAAATATTTATTTAAAAAATCACTTAAAGTGCAATAGGCATAAGATAAGCTGGGATGTGTATGCTTACAAGGACCAGGAAACTGGCCACAATAGAGACTACGACTCTGCTTTACCACTGGTGTCTGAACTAGTGCTACTTTTTGAGCAGGAGTGAGGTGTTGTAAGGAGGTTGTGGGTTGCGTATGTATGTGAAGTTATGTATCAAAAGATATTTAGGAGTAAAAATTGTTTTTTGGAACACTGTGGAGGTTATATTCTGCTAAGGGAATCTGTTAATATTTAACTTGCCCTTTTTTTAAAAAAATATAAATCTTGTAAATGTTTAAGGAAGAATAATAGGCCTCAAAGAGAAGATGCTGAGATTTGGGCTGGGTTTTTCTTTCCACTTCTATAAGGTATAATGTGAAGTGTGAAGTATGATTCATACCCATGGATGTGATGAAAACAATTAAAATACATGACCCTTAATTCTTCTTGTTAAACATTTCTATGAGTCAGATAATGTGACATTAAGGATATCTATATAAGCGGCTCTACATAACACTGAATCACACTGTGGTATCATTCTTTTTCAATTCTCTTTCAGTATTTCTAATTGCTTTAGGGCAAGACTCTGATTGATGCTGGTCTTTAACAAATTAATACTGGTGAATCTTTCTTCTTAGCCAAAGAGCAGGCCTCAAGCTCTACTATTGTTGCAGAAGAAAATATCTAACTATAAATCGATCAAGTTGGCTCATTTTTATTTTGTTTTTATAGTTACCTATCTGTAGCCATTGGTGCTGGGTTTCCACTCACAGCAGTGCTGTAAATATTTTCTTTTGAAAAAAGTCGCACACTGAAGCAAATAAAAGAAAAATAGGGTCAATGATAGACTTAATTCATAGATGTGATTAAAAAAATCAGGCTTGATTTGCAAGTAAATAAAGCTTAATAAACTGGTCTAGCAAATGTAGGGACCATTCAGTGAGTCGTGTCCTTTATTATCAATCTAAAAGACCTCCTCTTTCATTCTCTTAAAGCCCATACCTTATATGAGTACAATATTCCCAGTCCTTTTATTTTTTGGTATGGCGGATCAAACTTGGTACCTCGTTCTTGCCAGGCAGGTGCTTACAGCTCTGAACAATACCCCCGGCCCCTCCCAATCCTTTATACTGCTGTTTTGTATCTGCATCACACATGTTGGTGTGTATGTATGTATGTATGTATTGTGTATCTGTGTGCTTGTCTGCTGATGACAGGAATTGACTTTTCCTTATCCTGACTGTCTCCTCTGCTCAGCATCCAGAAGTCATGGGCCTGGAGTGTACAGAAGCTGAACTAAATATTCCTGTTTTGCTTTCCACTTCCCAGGCATGCCTGCTGGACTGCCCTTAGATAATATGGACACTGAAGGTACTCAAAATGTTGAGGTTCATGTGGGTTGGAGTTCCAAGTCTATTGCACTCAGGTAAATATTAAGAATAGATATGGTACTCAAGAGAAAGTTGGGTCCAGTTCAACACAAATAAGCAAAATCAATGATGACTGTGAGTAGACCAAGAAATGACTATTTTTTAAACAATGGAGACCATAGCCATAAAATAAAGACCATCTTTTTAAAAAGAGAAGATACATATAGAACTAGAGTGAGATAAATCATAAAGGTGTATATTTACCTCCAGAGGTATAGGTAATCTGCTTTTGATGTGGCCATTTCTGGACTTCTATGGTCAGAGGAAACAATGTATTCTCATGACCCACACTGTTTCACTTATGTCTGGTACTATACTTGGAAGTCCTATCCAGAACTACATACTTCAGAGTTGAACGATGTAGTGGGCAGAAATATAATAGATTTCTCACAACTTGAAATAGCATCAGTGATTTGGAAACAACCTAAGAACACATCAGTAGGGAAATCATCAAGGATGAGATGCACCTGGAATGGAATGTTCAGTAGACATTAGAGCTGATGGATATGGAGACTGTGATAAAATATTTTTACAGTTTCATACTATGTAAAATGAAAAGCAGATCTGAAAATCTTCCGTTCATGGCAGTGTTGATGTGATAGCAATGTGCACGCATTTGGATAGGAATCATAAGGAAGAAAACAATCAGTGCTGAAGGCAGTGAGATTCAAAATACAGGTTTGCTTTCCTTCTTTTTTGTATTATGTTTCATTTTCTCTTTGAATGTTATATTCTGTATCCATGAAATAAAACGCTATCATTTAAATTTTTTTTCTTAATAGTACTCAGGTGCAAAGTTTTCTGTAGGCTCAGACATTACTTGACGCCTCCTTTAATGGCATTTTGATCTGTTGCCTACCTGGGATTTAGTCCTCGTCACGAAAACATGAGGACATTTCCCAGACTATTTCCATGAAGTGCCTGGCCTGTCTATGCTCCAGGGATAGGTTTGTAACTCAGTTTTAGACTATCACGGTATAGATTACTCTGACTTGTATGTTTAGTCCAGGAATTATGAGATTCAAATAGGTTTAATGAGACTAAATTCCTGTAATTCTGTTGGAAAGAAGATTTCTGTCTTCCTAGGGACTTTCAAACTGTTAGGTCCACAGCCAGAAAAGTCAGCGAGTATTTGGCCTTGGAATGAATGCAAAGGCAGAGATGAGACTGTGTCTTAATGTTACCCATTTTTTCTCATCTATACTAGTAGCTTGTCTTGGTTCATTGAAAAGGAAGTTTTGTGCTATTATCTGTTTCCTTTTTTATTTATGTCTTTTACTGACTAACTACTTTGAAGACAATGATACATAGTGTATTAACTATTGTTGTTCTCTTATTTTGTTATGAAATGTTGTATTATTTTTTCATGAAATAAAAAATACATTCTTTGAGTACCTAGATCCTATCATGCCAGAAGTTAGTGTACCCACAAATTTTTAAATATTAAAGTTTATATTTGTAAATGATTCTAGATTGAATTCAGTTACAAGAAATAATTCAGATGGATCTATATAAAATTTATTTATGTATTTTCTCCCAATAGTAATACAGTATCTTACAAAACTATAGAAGATACTATAGCAAGGGCACAAAGAAGATACTGATGCAGCGAGGATGTAGAATAGTCCCATCACTATAAGGATTTTCATGTTGTTATTTTATGACCATATCCAATTCCTTCTTCTTTTCCTTATTCTCCTCCCTAACCCTGCATACCACTGATCAGTCCTCCATTTCTCCAATTTTGTATTGCAAATGTTATAAATGGGACAGTACAGCATATGATCTTTTGGCGGTTGGTTGTTTACATTGATTATACTTCCCTGAAAATTTGTGAAACTTATGTTTGGCTTATTTCTTTTTATAGTTTGGTAGTATTAAAGTACTGTATGTGGACACATGTAATTTGCTTAACCATTGGCCAGTGAAGTAAAGCTATGTTGTTTGCAGTTTTTGGCTATTAGGGATAAAGTTAATGTACCAATGCATATACAGGATTTTAGGGCAATATGCTTTCATTTTTTCCTGGATAAATGCCCAAGAGTGTAATTTCTATTCTGTAATTTTTATATTATAATTACTTATTTAGTTTTTAAAGGTAATTGTCAAACTATTTATTTTTCTTTTTTGCGGTACCACGGATTGAATTTACAACCTCATGCCCGCCAGGTAGGTGCTTAAGCCATTAAAACATACTCCCAGCCCTGTTTTTTTTTGAGACAGGGTTGCACTATGTAGTTCAGGCTGGCCTCACTCACGTTGTAGCTCAACCTGGCCTGGAACTCATAATGCTCCTCCTACCTCAGCCTCCCGAGTGCTGGGATTAAAGGTGTGCATCACCACACCTGGGTATTTTACGAAGTATTCGTACTATATTTTTTCTACCAGCAACATATTAGCCCCCACACTTTTTAATTTTTGCTTAATTCAAGATTGTCATTACTTGTCTTCTTTCCCAGAATTCTATCAAATATAATTCTTTTAAAAAATATTTTGGCACCTTTATTGTCATCCCATTTCCATTGTTTTCTTTTTATTTTAAAGAGAAAAAAACAAAACAGAACAAAGCAAATCAGAACAGAAAAATGCAAGCAACACAGGAATTCAAAACAAGACAACAGGAAATCAACAGTGGCTACCATAATGTCTCCTGTTTTCTTCGAAATAGTTGTCCATACCTTCAGACACAATAAACCCAAGCAAAATGAAATAGCATAAAAAACCAATCAAAACAAAAGAACAAAAGCATTATGGGACTTGAAAACAAGACAATAGGAAATCAACAATGGCTACCATAATATTTCCTGTTCTCTTCAAAATAGCTGTTCATACATTCACATGTGTTGAAATCAAATAATAGAAAACAGACTAAAATCAATCAAAACAAAGAATAAAAGCATTATAGGACTTCAAAACAAGATGATAGGAAATCAGCAATGGCTACCACAGTGTCTCGTTTTCTTTGTCTTATCCTTTGTATCAGTTATTTCTTGCCAGAATATTGCTGTATGTGGGAGACCACAGGAGAACTGAGTCCAAATTGGCTTCATTGGGCACAAAGGAGAAAAGCAACATGCAGGAATGACAGCATTGATGATTCTAGGAAAAAGTTAATACAGCTAACATCAGGTTGTTTACCTTGACATGTACTAATGGATAATGGAAGGCAGATGGATCATGTGTTACTTTAATTGTTTGGACCTGTGTTTGAGTGAATAAAAGCAGGATAAGCCAGATGCTCAGGAGCTGCCTACTAGAGGTAAGAGTCCCCTGGCTGCCTGCATGTTAAACTGATTCTGTGTCTGTTTGTCTTTCACCCTCATTTGCTGTGAGGTCAGGGTGACAAACTAGCAGCACTAGGTCCCTACAAATGGCACCTTGGGTGGGGAAAGACCAGAGTAGGCTGGTTCCCCACAGGTGGTCTCTGGGCAGGGACCTGAGACTAGTGCAGACTGGTATGCTACAGTTATACAACAAACTGTCCCTAAACTCAATGGCATGCAACAATGAACATTTATTTTCATCGATCTCTAGGTTGAGTGTGAACTGTGCATTATAGGCACGACTCACTAAGCAGATGGATTTTGTGCCACAGATTTTGAGGGGTGGGCTCCATAGTTTGGGTTGGGCTCAGATTTGTTTCATGTGTCCTTTCTGGGTTATATTTCACTTAGTGTTCAAGTATAACTCATTTACTACCTGTGGGATGATGTACTCAAGGTCTTTGGTGCTCTGCCTGGAATGTAAATATCAAGCTTAAACAAAGTCTACCTAATAGCCCAAAAGTTTAAGGAAGTTGCATAGCTAATTCCAATTTCAGGGGTAAGGAGGAGACATTCCATCTCTTGAGGGAAAAACTTTAAGTCACATGGTAAAAGATGTGTAAAAATTATGATGCAATAACAAAATTTCTGCTTTTTCCAAAACATTTCTCTTGGTCTCACTTAATTTTTAGTGCCCATAGCAGCACTGCATTTTGAATTTTATTTATTATAGTATAGATTGTAGTAAATTATAGTAAGAATTGTTATTTATTATATCTTACAATATTTTTGATACAACCAACTATGTAAGCAATCAGGCACCCTCCAGAGGTTCAGAAGTCCACATTACTTTTCAGCATATTTTGAAATTTAAACTCTTACTTTTATTACTACTGTCTCCCAATCACAAGTCTTAAAATACGGTAGTTTCCATTTTTTATTCCTATAGATTACTTCTGAGATTTAGTAAGACTTTGACTAATATAATAGTAATTACTCTCAATTTGAGATAGGATTTTTAAATTCAAACCCTAGTTATAGTACTTGCTAGCTATAGGCATTCATTTCTTCACCTACAAAGCAGAAATGATAATCCTGGCTTAAAAGCATGTATGTGAAGACCAAATAGATTTGAAAGATTTTGCACCCTGTCAAGTACTTTATATTTATTCTTTACTCTAGTTATTTAAATTCTACAGAATGTCTTCTCACAGGATTTTCTTTTTCTGAGATTGACTTCACAGTTTTCTTATCTGTCTAAGCCAGGAATGTTGCCTTTTGCATCTTCTGATTGCTATCACAGGGAAGAAAAAGAAAGGACTTATAATTGATTAAAGGGATGAGCCAAGGCCATGAGAACACAGAGCTTCATAATTATTGTTGTTAAATCTTATAAGACAATCTGATTTGATACTGATGGACCTAAATACATTTGTTGTATCCTGGTTTATCACCTCCAATATATTTTAACCTCAGTACACACATTTACCTTGAAAATCGGAGGACATTGTGGTTGGTGGATGGACTGAAATTGGCGGTATTTTCTTTGTTGATGGGACCATCCCTGAAGACTCAGTGGTTATGGAAATTGTGGTTCTCTGTCCTTTATGACTTTTGGCAGTTTTTTCATACCAGATAAATGGAGCTGTTTGTGTGGGGGTTGATTTCTTTTTTATATGTTTGTGTGTATATGTGTACAAAGTATTTCTGTAGAATCATTTTTCTTTTTTTTCTTTTAAAGGGAGTAAAACAGAACAATAAAATGAAACAAAACAAAACAATAATAAGACAGTAGGAAATCCACAATTGTTGCTATATTACATGTTGTTATCCTCCAAATAGTTACCCAGACAGCTGGTCCCAGGCCTGCAAAGTCAATCGAACAACAAACATCTCTGGTTACTTCCCTATTTCAGTTACTTCAGTTATTATGATCTCAGCCTGTGTCACATCTGATTGCTTACAGGTGTGTGTCAGGCGGAGGCTGCTTGGCTTCCTCGCTGCTTCTCCCTGTCCAGCAGGGCCCACACTGGCATACTGGGAGGCTGCATGATTTCCTTGCCACTTCTCCCAGCTGACAGGGCCTCCACTGGAACACAGAGAGGCTGCACGGCTTCTCTGCTGCTTCTCTCTGGCTGGCAGGGCCTCTGCTAGTGCATGGGGTGGGGTGGGGTGGGGTGGAGGCCACGTTGCTTCCTTGTTGCTTCTCCGCTGTGGCTGGCAGGACCTTGGCCAGAGCATAGGGCTGAGAGCTGCCTTGCTTTTTTGCCACTTCTCCCCAGGCAGGACTTTCATCAGTGCATGGGGCAGGTAGGGGCCGCATTGCTTCCACACTGTTTCTCTCTGTCTGTCAGGTCCACTGCTCCTGTTTTATTTTTTTATTTTTGCTGAATTCCTGAATAATCTCTCTCCATGGGCTTCAGGTCTCAGTTCAATCTTTCCTGTGTCCATGGGACCCACTTTTCTCCTTCTCTTCCTCATTTTGCTTTATTCCAGGGTCTAGACACCAAAATTTGGAGGGGTTCTTTCACTGCTGTTCACTGCTCTGCCATTTTCCTGAAAGTTCCCTGTTTAATCTTTTTATGCTTCTACAAAAAAGAATTTTTTTCCTTTTTATTTTAATTTTTAAATTTAATTTTTAATAGTAGTTGTTTGAAGTACATAATGATTACTTTAATTGTAAGGAGTTCATACATGTACTAATTTAAGGTGAAAGAAAAAGCCTTTCTGTCTCAGGAATCTGAAGTCCTAGTTCCTCCAGGGTATGGACCAAGTGTATGATCTTGGGGTTAGTAGTTCAACCTCACAGTGTTTTTTCTCTGCTATAAAAGCAACAGAGTCAGGCTTCATGCCTGGTAGGATTCTCTCCAGCTTTAATACTCTATGAACCCATGACTATGCACTAATTTCCCTGGAGCTGCGAACATATGGTGCATATCTAGGGAATTAGGGGAGCATGTTTCTGTCTTTCCCACAATGGGTCTTGGAGGTCAATGACTCCTTGTTCTTGTTTCACAGCAATTAGACCAAGACAGCACAAATCCAGTCCTCATCAGCATCATCAGGTTAGGGTCACTTTTAGTTTACTCTGACCTCTAAATCTTTCTCCCTGCTGACACAATTATTCAAAATTGGTCTAATCTTAATTCATCTTAGGTCATTTTGATTTGCAATATTCAGTAAATGTTGGTGTATCTACAAAGTATCATTTTGTGTCTTATTTTTCAGAATTACTTTTAAATTTCTGCAAATACTTATTAATGAAAGACCAGTTTTTTTAAATTTTAATTCCTAATCTACTAGACAACTATATTTGTGAAATCTTGTGCCTGAATGGTATGTGGTGCTAAACTGCTATAAATCTTTCCAAATGCTTGTTCTTAATTTGGTCATTTTCTACTTGTGTACATGCATGAATTTGTTTCTGAATTTACCAATTCTGTTCTGCTAATCCATTTATGTCTCTATGGATACTGCACTGACTCAATTATTATGGCTTTAAAGTGACTATTAATATTCTTTAAGAGCAATTTCTTTTCTGCCAACTAACTTTCTTTTCAGCAGTAACATGGTTATTCATTGCTCTTGACTTTTGCTTGTGAATTATAAAAACAGCATGTCAAGTTCACACACACAAAATTCTTATGTGATTTGCACTATAATTTAATTTTCTCATCAAATTAGGGACAGTTTGATGCATTCACTAGTGTTCCTAATCTCTGCAATAGATTATTTTACTAGTTAATTATATTTTTATAAAGTTTTATAAATTTTTTCCCAAAATGAAAAGGATCCAGGATTCTATTTTGTGTTTATTCCTGGGTCATGTTTAACTCTGTTACTCTTATGAATGCAATGGATATATTGTAAAAGTGTTAGAAAATACAGTTTCATGGCTGTTTTATAAGTATGCAGTTGATTTTGGTATATCAAATTTATATTGAACAATACTGCTAAGCTCATCATTTAAAAAGTAATTTTTCCATCAATATTTTTCTTTTTATATAGTCATAATTTGCAAATAATGATTTTTGCACATAATGAATTTTATCATTCCTTACATGTTTCTTTTCTTTTCTAATTATTTTTAAAACATTTTTTATTCATGAAAATTTGTAGTACATAATATATTCATCAAAGGAAGTTGGTACATGCACATGACATCTTAATTCTTTTTACTTACCTCTCCTTTCATTTCTTCTTCCCTCCACCTCTTGGTCTCTTTTCCATTTGCAAAATGTCTATCTCTGTTTCCTACTTTTTACTTTATTTTATAATTTATTTATACTTTAGTTTCCTCATATGGGAGGAACCATGTGATATTCAAGTTTGTATGTCTAGCTTATTTCACTTAATATTCTCACCTCAAGGTGCATCATTTTTCTATAAATGACTCAAATTTATCCTTTATACCAGAGTAGCACTCTATTGTATATAAACAAATGTTCATTATCTATTCATCTGTTGATGTATGTATATAGTCAGCTTCCAAGATTTAGCTCTTATAAACTGTGCTGCTATAAACATGGATATGCATGTGTTACTGTAATATGATGTATTGCTGTAATATGATGTCTGTAAAGCATTTTGGAAAATACCTAGAAGGAGACTAGCTGGGTTGAATGGAATTTATACTTTTACACTTTTGAGGAGTCTCCCTTATTGATTTCTGTATTGGTTGTATTAGTTCACATTCCATCAACAATGGAGAAGAGTTCCATTTTTGTAGCAGCTTTGGCAGAATTTGTTACTACTTGATTTCTTGATCACAACCATTTTTTCTAGAGTACAATGGCATTATATGTTTTAATTTGCATTTCTTTACTGACCAAAAATGTTGAACATTTTTTCATGTATTTATGGGTCATTTTTACTTTTTCTTCAGAATAGTATGTACTCATTTCAGTTGTCCATTTTTTATTAGATCTTTTATTTGGAGGAGTCTAAT